>KV014971.1:211547-271391 GCA_001598015.1 Dorcoceras hygrometricum | reverse complement strand
CGGGTCAAAGTGAGACGCCTATCATGTAGAGTCTCAATGACGTTTCGAGCGTGAGGACTAATCAGTACAACCAAGACCTCGGACTTATCCACTCGACAAATGGTAACCACTTGGAAAGTCCGAAGGAGGGTAGTTCGATAGATCACCAGGTCACTATCTATCTGCATGCTCAGAACATCACAATGTTCCCTACCAATGAAACATGGTACTTCGCATCGCAGATACTAGTCTCGAACTCGGGCGGCCTAATCCTCATTTTGACGGCCCAATCGACTAGGAACATGTTCAGAATACACAGCGACTATTAGATGTGTTTCATGATAGCCGTCATACCCACTATCACATCTAACATACGCTTTAGTGTAATCTAGGTCTTTACTCAACACAATTGCAAATCATTACACACATAATGAAAGTAAAGAATGCCATATGAAAGAATGCGAATATCATATATAAAGATCGTTTGTACAAGAGTCAATAAAACCCACACGCCACAAGTTGGCTAGTTGGGCATCTACTCTAACACACATACCTTTATTTCTGAACACTTTGTGGTGGCACATGCGTTGCCCATTGAATCCTTGACTGAGGTAGTATCAATTTCTTCACCTTTGGGAAGGGGTATGTTATCAATAAGAGCTATTAAGAATTGTATACTACAGTTTTAGGGGCATGAGATTGAGATTGATTGTATTGTTCTTGGGTAGTCTGATTTCGATTGTATTGTTGGCATAGATATGTTAACCAAGTACATGGCGACAGTTGATTGTTTCCAGAAGGTGGTGCGGCTTAGATCCGAGAAAGGTGATGAATGGAAGTTTTATGGTAAGGGATCACGAGCCAGGATTCCTTTAATTTCTGTGGTTTCTATGACTAAGTTATTACAGAAAGGAGCAGAGGGATTTTTGATTTACGCAGTAAATGCAATGAAGAATAGCCCGAAGCTGGTTGATATACCAGTAGTTTGTGAGTTTGCTGATGTCTTTCCTGAAGACATTCCAGGATTGCCTCCATATCGAGAGGTAGATTTCAGTATTGAATTGATGCCAGGTACACAATCGATATCAAAAGCACCGTACCGAATGGCACCAATTGAATTGAAGGAATTGAAGGAGCATTGGAAGATATTCTGGCCAAAGGGTATATTAGACCAAGTGTTTCTCCTTGGGGTGCTCCAGTAATATTTGTACGCAAGAAAGATGGATCAATGAGGTTATGTATTGACTACCGGCAATTGAATAAAGCAACGGTAAAGAATAAATATCCTTTACCTCGAATAGATGATTTGTTTGATCAGTTGCAGGGTTCGTCAGTATATTCGAAGATTTATTTGAGATCCGGATATCATCAATTGAGAGTTAGAGATGAGGATATATAGAAAACTACATTCCGAACGAGGTATGGTCACTATGAGTTCATAGTTATGCCGTTTGGATTAACAAATGCTCCAGCAGTGTTTATGAATTTGATGAACAGGGTACTTCAGAAATATCTTGATTATTTTGTGATCATATTTATCGATGACATCCTGATCTATTCTAAGAATATGTGCGATCATGCGAACCATCTCAGAACTGTTTTGCAAACTTTGAGAGATGAGAAATTATATGCTAAACTATCAAAATGTGAGTTTTGGTTGCAAAGAGTGATATTTCTTGGCCATATCATTTCTGGAAATGGTATTTCTATTGATCCAAGTAAGATAGAAGCTGTGATTAATTGGCCTAGACCAACATATGTGTCAGAAATTCAAAGTTTTATGGGTCTTACAGGGTATTATCGACGGTTTATCCAAGATTTCTCGAGTATTTCAAAGCCTATAACTCAATTGACACAGAATAATGCACCATTTGTCTGGTCAGAGGCTTGTGAAAACAATTTTCTTGAATTAAAGAAGAGATTAACTACTGCACCAGTGTTGACAATTCCTTCAGGTACTGGGGATTTTGTGGTATATTGTGATGCTTCTCACCAAGGATTGGGATGTGTTTTGATGCAACGAGGACATGTGATTGCATACACCTAGAGACAGTTAAAAACACATGAAATCCGATATCCAATTCATGATCTTGAATTGGAAGCCATTGTATTTGCACTAAAGATATGGTGGCATTATCTTTATGGTGAGAAATTTGAGATCTTTTCTGATCACAAGAGTTTGAAGTATTTGTTTTCACAGTCTGAGTTGAATATGAGGCAGCGAAGATGGCTAGATTTATTGAAGGATTAATATTGTGAAATTAAATATTATCCAGGAAAATCTAATGCAGCAGCTGATGCCCTGAGTAGGAAGATTTGTGCGTTGTCTTTGACTACGATAGGTGTATCTAGTTTGATAGAAGATTTCTGTATTTCTGGATATTCGTTTGAGACAGAGGTGAAGCCGATGAGAATTTGTGCTATCAGTGCGGAACCTGAATTGTTGATTAGAATTAAAGAAGCACAGAAAAAAGATTTGAATACACAGAAATCTGTTGAGATGGTTAAGTCTGGACATTCATCGGAATATAAAGTGAGTACTGATGATATTCTATATGTGAATAACAGACTTGTGGTTCCAGACGTTGAAGAATTAAGACACCAGATTTTTAATGAATCCCATAGAAGTAGATTCAGTGTGCATCCTGGAGGTAGAAAGATGTACAATGATCTAAAGAAACAGTACTGGTGGAAACAAATGAAGTCTGATGTGACTAATTTTGTTTCGAAGTGTTTAAATTGCCAACAGGTGAAAGATGAAAGGAAGAAACCTGCTGGATTATTACAAAATCTATCAATTCGTGAATGGAAGTGGGATAACATTTCTATGGATTTTGTAACAAAATTACCAAAATCATCCCGAGGTTGCGATGCTATTTGGTAATTATCGATAGGTTGATAAAATCTGCCTGTTTTATTCCTTATCGAATGACCTATCGACATGATCAAATGGCAGATCTCTACATTAAAGAAGTGGTCAGACTTCATGGTGTGCCAAAATCAATTGTTTCTGATAGAGATCCACGATTTACTTCACATTTTTGGAGTAGTTTGCAACAAGCTTTGGGTACAAAACTACATCTAAGCACTGCATATCATCCTCAAACTGACGGGCAATCTGAAAGAACAATTCAACTCTTGAGGATATGCTTAGAGCAGTAGTATTGGACTTTGGTATTACATGGCAAGATTCATTACCACTAGTGGAATTTTCATACAACAACAGCTATCAAACCAGTATTGAAATGGCCCCGTTTGAAGTGTATGGAAGGAAATGTCGTTAACCATTATATTGGGATGATGTATCAGAGGTACCTGAATTGGGACCATATTTGATTGGAGAAATGACTGAGAAAATGAAGTTGATTCAGCAGAAGATGAGAACTGCGCAGCATAGGCAAGCGAAATATGCTAATACCAGGCGTAGGCCTTTGAGTTTTGCAACAGGGGACAGAGTATTTTTGAAAATTTCTCCTTTTAGAGGTACAATCAGATTTGGTAAACGTGGGAAATTGTCTCCAAGATTCTTTGGTCCTTATGAAATTCTTGAAAAGATAGGCGATCTCGCTTATCGACTTGCCTTGCCTCCATCGTTGGCTGGTATACATGATGTCTTTCATGTATCGATGTTAAGGAAATATCAACCTGATGTATCTCATGCTATTCCTGCTGAAGAAGCTGAACTCGATGAGACTTTGAGTTATTTTGAACAACCGATACAGATTCTTGATCGAAAAGAAAAACAAATCAGAACAAAGAAAATTCCATTGGTGAAGATTCAATGGAATCGACATGGAGTTGAACATGGAGTTGAAGAAGCTACATGGGAAGTTGAAGAAGATATGAAACAACGATTTCCTTATCTTTTCCAATGAGGTAGGTCTTATTTAGATTCTGGTATCTCCTTATTCTTGTGTGCATGTAGATACTGCTGACGAGTTTGGGGACGAACTCATATCTTATAGGGGGAGAAATGTAATGCCCGAGATTATTATATCAAGAATTAATAAATTTAGAGTTCCAGACGACGAGTTATTGTTGTTTGAGGAGGAAACCAGTCGTAGCAGGAAACACCAATAGTTGAATTATGAAGATTTGGCTTTCGACTGGATGACCAGTTGCTGGGTCGAAGAACCAGTCGACTGATGGAATCTGGTTGAGCTTTGAAGGCTGAGTTGGTTTCGTAGCACTTGGAAGTAAAACGCTGACGTTTTGGATGAAGTCTGGTGCGTTGCGTGAATTGACGCAAGGGTATGGTGAAACGGTATCGTTTTGATAACACGAAAGATCCAGTCGATACGCGTAGTTGATTCCAGATGTCAACGCCAGTCAACTTTACTGTAGCTTGCTGCTGTTTGCGAGAGAGTTAGCGACTGGATTTGATGACGTCAGTTTTGCGATGTCGTTTGAATTCGTTGGAACGCAGCGTTTTGAAGAAACGACTGATTGTCCAGCTTTTGGATTTGAAACCAGTTGGTGGATTGTTGTATGTACTGATTTGACCAGTCGTGGGAACAACGCGACGTCGTTTCGACTTGTGAAACAGGAACCACGATACGACACCGTTTGAATTGATAGCGGGTCCAGTCGATGAAATATTTTAGTATGACCAGCTGTTTCAGTAGAGATCTGTAATCAGCTGTTGGTTTGTTACGGCGTCGTTTTGATATTGAAATACAGCGACTGGTTATTATATTTAGTTATGACATCTGGTTGAGAAAGCTGGGTATGTTGCGACTGGGTGTGAAATCTGGTTCTGTTGCAACTGGATATCTCAACAACTGAATATAGCTACAGTTTCCAGTCGTAAGAATTGTTAGCATCAGTCCCGAGAATTGCTCTGTATCACGAAGAACAGTTGATAAGCTATAAGCACTGATCGAAGAAGCTGGGTTTTGAAGCGGTGGGAGTTTATCCTATATTAATAAATCAATACTCAGCATGACACGTGGAATTTGAATTGAACACATTGGAAATGCTGAAGAAAAGCATAGATTTTCTCCTATAAATAGGATTGAATTCGAAATCCTTGTAACTCTTGCTACAGACTTCAGGATTTGACTCTGTGAGTTACTGGGAACAATAGCAAGAAAACCGAAGCAATATTAGAAGAAGTCTAACGAAGGTTTAATTTGACAGTGAAAGTCAGGGATTAGATTACTCGGGAATGATATTTCATGAGTTATCCCGATGAAATCACATACTCTGTAGTTACTGTTCTTGAGTTAGAACTGTAGTTTTTATGTGTGTCGATCCATCACAGGTAGTGGATCTTTTATATTTTCATGAAATTGCATCACACGAAGAGAATATGAATTGATTCTAATGCCCAGGACTGAGATGACCTGATTTTCAAAGTTTGAGTTAACTTCGATAGATGGATATCCATGTCAATATCTTATACGAAACTTGATGGCGTTGATGAGAAATGGAATCAATTCTGGAACGAAGAACTGAGATAGATTTATTGCATTTTAGCATTGATAGATATTGTTATGCAACTATTACTTGATTTCGTGTACTTGTTGATTATACTGAGATGATTCTCACCGGAGTTTATCCGGCTGTTGTTTTGTTTTGTATGTGTGCATGACAACAGGTAGGCGAGAGTTGAATTAAATTGGGCACGGGTAGTGAAGGCTGGCTACCTAGACGAAGAGCAACCAAGATGAACTACTAGACATCTGCTGATAGCATAGTTTTGATATAGTTAGCGTTAGCATGAAATCTGGTTTTGCTACTGCTGGTCAGCTTTTGTATTAGCAACGCAGCATGTAAGAACTATTGTACGGGTTTGCTCCATTTATAAATAAATAGTTCTTGTAGCGCAAACGTAGTGCTGTATTGTTACCAAGGACCAGCTTTTGGGACCAACTGAAAAAAAAAATTTAATTGAAATACTTCCAGATTTCACTACTTAAATTCGAAGTTAGATTAAACGCTAATTAAACGCCTATACGATGAGATTATAAGATTAATTGTGAGCAGAGAGCCTCACAATTGTTCAGGGGGAACATGGATTTTTCAGATCTGGTAAACGCTCAGATTTGGGAAAACCTCAGCTTTAGGGGGAACATCAGATCTGGGTTAATAAGAACTGAGTCAGCTGAATGCGTGAGATCTGAACCTCCTCAGACCTCTCGTATACACAGCTGATGCTTACAAAAGAACAAATTTGGTAGTACCCCAGCTGATATATCAAAACCAATCTTAGGTTGTGACGCGTTAAGGAAATGGCCCTTGTTTTTCACTTTTTACCCCTTGCGGTTAAAACTCAAAATGTTTTTCAAAAATCTTTTCAAACTTTTCCAAAATGATTTCTAAATATTTTTAAAATCTTTATCGCGTCATCGGATGATTGACACGTGTTTTCATCATGCGAAACGTCACATCCACACGGTAATGTGAACCGTTTCATCTTCTGATTCACTTTTCTTATTTATATTACATCGTTGCGATTACTCTAACCCCTACCGTAGAAACAACTCACTATAACAATCAGCTTTGGTCTAAGAACCAGATTGCAGACTTAACCATTAAACAAACATGAACAACGAAGGTTTCGTTAGTCTGAAGGAATCAAAATGATCTTAAGAAATTTCTGGAAAACAATCAGATAAGCTACTTGTAAGCTACTTCGAAGAAATTCTTAGAAAACTCAAGAAACAACTGGGTGGACATCATCAAACATTTTTCTAACATCTTTTTTGAATCAAAATACAAAACCAATACTTTCTTCGTAAAAACAAAACATAAATCTTTTATTGTTTGAAGAACAGCCGTAGCACTTCTCAAACCTTTAAAATCACATATAAACATGCAAACAGAACTAAATATATGCTTTCATGAGTGTAGCAAGAAAAAGAGTTTACTTGCCTGAATTCTGCGACTCAATTACAGAAGAAATCTGGCCTGACTCACGCACAAACCGATCGTCAAAAAGCTTTAAAAATTTGTTCGGTTTTCTTATATAGAGCACCGCTTCGAAAAGTGTTTTGTTTTGAAATAAATGATGCATGATGTGGCTAACATCCTATATATATGAATTTAAAATGCCTAACAAGAACACGTTTAATCAAGATGCTAAAATCTTTTAAAAGTGCTACTCCATTTTAAACGAAATCTGATGATATAAACCATACTATTTTATTTAGAAAGAAGGATTAAATTAGCTCGTATGGATCGACTGGACAGCTCCTGCAATTGCATCTCAAATCTGAAAACTCAACTCGAAGTGGAAGTTGAATAAAATTAGCATTTCAATTTAAATCTCTTAATTCTATAACTTTCTAATTGTGGCTATAAAAGATTCTGGTCGTTATAATCTACCCTCCTTAAAATAATTTCGTCCCCAAAATTACTTACTTAAACAAATCTGGGTAGCTTCTTTGTATATCAGATTCGACTTCCCACGTGGCTTCTCTTTCTGAGTGTTTCGCCCACTGAATCTTGATCATAGGGATAGTCCTGTTTCTTAGCTTACGGTTTTCTCTTAACAGAATCTGTCAGGCCTCGTGCACAAACACAGAGTTTAACCACGCAAACAATAGCGGAAGCATTTAAAATAGTGGCTAAAATTTTCGCTTTTGTCCTGACTGAAAGATAGTATAATTTAAAATACTACAATACTCAAAATATCCTAGTTTACAAAGAATACACACGGCTAAAAACCACAGTACAACAGTAAAACATGCATCAAGTACCGATCAACAACACTACAACTAAATACAATAGAGCACAGGGCATTCCCCGGCTAACAGTACTTGATAGGATCAATTTGGATCGAAAATAGGCCTTGTAGTTCAGAAGGGGGGGTTGAATGAACTCCTTGGATTTTAATTTTTCGAAACCTTATAAATGATTTTACAAGCGCCTTGCTTAACTCGGATTTGTGTTACCAAATCTGAGGTATCTCAGTTCCAAATCTGATTTCTCGACTAACAATAAAATGTGCGAAAAGAAGTTGATTGATCAGTGAACAATATAAGTAAATAAATGCGATAAGTAAAAGTGTAAGGATCAGATATTTGTTTCTGGAAGTTCGGATAAAAAATCCTACGTCTCCCCTTCTTCCTTTGCAGGAAGGTTCCACTAGAAGACTTTGATGTATACAGACTCTGTAGACACCCAATCACCGAGCCTCGCTCCAAGTGAACTCCTAGCAATCACCAACTACATGCAGACGACACTGCGGAATTACAAACACTTTGATTTTCTCAAACGGCTTCAAGTAGCACGTTTGTTACAGACTCAATCCAGAATAATACAATGAAATACAAAGTCTATTGAGTGCTATAAGTATCTCAAAGATGAGGCAATTTAGAACACTGGAAAGTTCCTCGAGATATTGACACTGGGACTTTGAATATTTGTATGCTTGAACAATCCCAGATATGTCAGAGCTTGTGTGTATGCATGATGAAATTGAGTGAGAGAGCTTGAAATTTCCAGAGCCCTTCTATGTTTGAAATCTTCACCTATTTATGCTCTTCAATCTCAACGGTCAGTAGATTTGAATTTCTCTATGTATCTTCATCAATCTCCATTAGCGCTATGCACAAGGTAAACTGCGCTGTCAAAGCTTGATTGACTAACTTGCCAAACAGAGTAACCAGCGTATCAATCATTTTGCTTAACGTGCGACTTACTCAAGATAGCTTCGATCTTGTTTCCTTAAATCAATTTTGACCGTTTTAATTCTCTCCAACAACTGATGACGTCTGAGGAGATTTGAAGCTCACATCTGTTGAAGTACTGAAATCAGAATACTGCTCTCTTTCCTCTGTGAGAGGCTAAGCAAATTTTTTCCTCCCACGTAGGGTTATCACATCTGATATGTCACATCTGAAGGTTCTACTCCTCTTCTCGTAATACTGACTTTATCAAATCTGAAGTCTGAAGAACCCTGTGAAGTCTATTCACATCTGATATGCATAAACTCAAATATGAAATATACATGCTGAAAACATACCCAGTTTTGTCACTGTAGCCCCTGAGTCAAATCTTAATACCGTCAAATCTGAATGCCTGTCTTGACAGCTGAAATGACCCGAATACTAAAACCTGATAGGATCCCTGAAAACTTAACTCGATAACTGATATCTGAATTTCTTTATACTGAATAATAAAATCTAATAGTCTCTGTAGCAAACTTTCCAACCTGATATATGAATACACTGTTCCCAGAGCTTCCGGATCTGAAGATGCTTTAACTGTTAGCTACTGTGACTGACTGTCCAGATCTGATTTCCAAGATTCATTTCTTATCTTGTTTTTGTTACAACAAAAACTTGTAAATTTTTTATCTTAACAATTTTCCCATTTTTGGTGATGACAAAACTTAGCAGCCTTTGACTTAGAAAAGAATAAATTGCTCCAAGTCTGCTATATATTAAACACGAAGCGAAGTACAAAAGATTTGTGCATAGAACTGAAAAATTGATAAAAGAACAACTGTCCAAAAAGAACAACTATCCAGATCTCTCAAAAAATATCAGTTTCCTCCAATCCAATATCTCCAGTCCCTTATATCCGAACCACCACTGTCAGGCTCCGTGCTAATATACAAGGATTATAGCGCAATTAAGCACATAATAGCGGAAGCATAAAATAGGGCTTAAATATTTTTCGAAATAAAATGGGCCTGAACACAAAATCAGCAGTCAAAATATCAATACTCAAAATATGAGTTAACTCAAACTAAAACAAAACAGGTAACACGAATCTCAAAACAACCATAGATCCCCGAATACATAGAATCACGGGGCATCCCCCGATTCAATACATAATAAAATAGACTGGGACTAAAGGGAACGGGGATAGACCAGCTGAACCTCCACTCTGTCCAGCTTGGTTACCTGAAGATCCTGCAAATGGGCAACACAGACCCAAACAATACAAAAGCAGGAAAACAAATACGAGGTCAAGCCTCAGTACGAAGAGCCATCAAAACAGCTAATCATGCAACATGCTATAAATCAAATGTTATGAAATGCATGAGGGCTATCAAGGATCGGATAGCTAGACCAGAAAAATCGAACTGGGCTGAACCTCCACTCTGTCCAGCTTGGTTACCTGAAGATCCTGCAAATGGGCAACACAGACCCAAACAATACAAAAGCAGGAAAACAAATACGAGGTCAAGCCTCAGTACGAAGAGCCATCAAAACAGCTAATCATGCAACATGCTATAAATCAATGTTATGAAATGCATGAGGGCTATCAAGGATCGGATAGCTAGACCAGAAAATCGACTGGAAAATCATCTCAAGCGAGCCTCTATACCACGCACAGCAAAATCGGCCGGTGGAAATCATCGGTCCGTGATCATCGGGGCCCGTCAGCCCATCAGCTCGGTGGTAGACACTCGAATCCGGCAGTCACCACTCCGATGATAGCATTGGACTTTTAGGGCACGATACATCTGTCAGCCAGTCACAACGTGGCTCTCAATCAGGTCATCAATCAATCTGTCAGGCTCAATTTGTATGCATGAATGGCAATCAATATTCAATATCAATGCATGCAATAAATCATACGTGAAAACAGAACATCAAATCATATAAATCATCAATCTGTTCCACGTAAATACATCCATCGAATCCACCAGATTTCACAGCCTGAAATATACGCATGCTCAAGAATCAAAGCTGTCTAGAGTTGCTCAAATTCGTACCTCAACAGCTTAATTCTACCTCACTGATTCGAACAGGGCACGACAACTCACGCCCTAAACGAAACAGATCTCTCCGGGCTTCCTCAACCAGAAGGCTCCTGGAAGCTGAAATCTGGTAAAGCATCGTATAACAGCAATTCAATACCATATCAATTCTGCTTAACATCTACTGCCGAAGACTCAAATCTGGTCTGACCCATAATTATAGTTCTAACAGCTAATAGAAAGCTTAGATCAGTAGGAAATGCTCACCCAAAACTTGAAAGAGCTGAAGAACGAACGTCACAGATTTAACAAAAATCTTCGAACGTCCAGCCACTTCGCACTTCCTATCCAACGGCGATTCAGAGCCTCAAATGGGTAGCAATCGAAAGAGCAAACCAAGGGGAGTTCAGCGCCACCTAACTTTTCCAAAACAAAAGCTCGAAACGACGGAAATCGATGGGAGAAATGTTCGAATGAACAGTGTCGGTCGAGGGTTTCAACAGAGAAGAGGATAAGAAATATCGGGTGGAAAATGTTCTAAGTGTTGCTCAACACTTGTATTAAAATCCTCTATTCAATCTCTATCGAATAAACTAATTCCCGACTAAAACAGATTCCTGCATCATAAACTAGCGCCAACCAGATCCCTCAAACTAGAGCTTAAAATCCAACAGATCTCTCATCGCACAACGCATCGCTGGTCTCACAAGGCGCTACGCTAAACACAGCGAACTAAACAAAACGATGCCGCACGCGTGAAGTCTGAAATGCACCAGCGATACAACATCAGATCTCTCCGATCGCATAATACAATCACGCTAAGCGCTGATGTTCAAAACGACGACGCACCAACTTAATCAAACGACGTCGCATCGGTGACATCTGAAACTAGCGCTCATCGTCTCTTCTCGCACACCAGCGATCATGCTACTGAAAGAGTTGACCAGCATTGACATCTGCTCCCGCGCCTCTTCAACAGACGTCTCTCACGCGAAACAGATCCCTCTCTAATGCTATATGTAAACAGCGTCGTGCCACTCAAACAAACGAAGACGTTTCGGAACCAATACAAAATACGCTAAGGCAAGGTCTGAAATACTACAACGCTAACAGATCTCTGCCAAACGATGGTGTTTTACTCTGAGCGCTACACTCGATCACCAGATCCCTACCGAGCAAATCTCACACTCAAACACACCCAAAACAGCGCGTTTCACTTCTTAACGCTAAGGAATCAGATATCTACCTAAAGTTCACCAAATCAACTCCAATTCTCATGAAGATTTCACCCGATAAATCCAGCGGCTAGAAATCTGAAATGCTCTATGATAGATCTGAAATTCAAAAATCAGATTTCACCGAAAATCACAAAATATGAAATCTAAAAATTCAAAAATTCTAATTCGAATTTCTCAATCCTCACATTCTCCCCACCTTAAGAGATTTCTTCCTCGAAATCAAAGGCAAACATAGGGATGAAACTCAATCAAACATTCAATTCAATCACAAACAACTAAGCAAGTTCAAATCAAAGCTTAGAAATTACCTGGAATGTACACTATCAGTGCTCAAACAGATGAGGCCAGTCCTGTCTCATCTTCTCCTCAAACACCCAGGTAGCTTCTTCTCGGCCATGCTTACTCCATTGGACCATCACCAACGGAATTATCTTGTTCCTCTGCTGCTTCTCCTTCCTATCCAGGATCTGCACTGGATATTCTACATAGCTTAAGGCACAATCCAGCTCAACTTCGTCGGTTCTCAAAACATGGGAAGGATCTGGCTCATATTTTCTCAACATAGACACATGAAAGACATCATGTATCGCTACTAACTCCTCAGTCAGTCTCAATCGATAAGCCAACTGTCCAATCTTCTCAACAATCTCGAAGGGACCAACGAATCTAGGAGATAATTTTCCTTTAAATCCGAATCGCATCACGCTCTTGAAAGGAGAAATCTTGAGAAACACAAGATCGCCAACCTCAAACTCTAACGGTCGACGTCTTCTGTTAGCATAGCTAGAGAAACGGTCTTGAGCAGCTTTCATTCTACCCCGAATCAAATCAATCTGATCCTTCATGTGCTGCACAAACTCAGGGGTAGAAAGCTGTCTCACACCAACTTCTTCCCAACAGATCGGAGATCTGCACTTGTGACCATACAAAGCCTCAAATGGAGCCATTACGATTGTCATCTGGTAGCTGTTGTTATACGAAAACTCAACCAAGGATAGCGAATCCTGCCAGCCACCACTGAAATCCATCACAAATGCAAGCAGCATATCCCCTAAAGTCTGAATGGTCCGCTCACACTGACCATCTGTTTGTGGGTTATAGGTTGTACTCATAGCAAATCTCGAACCCATCGGTGCTTGCAGACTCTTCCAAAAACGAGAAGTGAACCTTGGATCTCGATCAGACACTATCGAGACAGGAACTCCATGCAATCTAACCACATGGTCGATGTAAAGTTTCGCCATTTTCTTCATCGAACACCTCACATCATAGGGAATGAAATGGGCTAACTTTGAAAGTCTATCAATCACTACCCAAATCGCATCGCATCCCCTACTCGATCGAGGTAGATGAGTCACAAAATCCATGGAGACGTGCTCCCAATTCCATTGAGGCACCTCCAAACTCTGTAGCAGTCCACCAGGTCTCATTCTCTCTGCCTTGACCTGCTGGCAATTCAGACATCTAGAAACAAAACCAGAGATGTCGCCCTTCATGCCTGCCCACCAGCAGTGAGACTTCAAGGCATGATACATATTTCTCTCGCCTGGATGCACACTATACTGGCTACAATGCGCATTGTTCATGATGGCCTCTATCAAATCAATCAGGTTCGGAACCACTAATCTCCCTCGAAATCTCAGAAATCCATCCGAAGAAACAGAGAAATCATCAGACTGACCATTCTGGGCCTTAATCCTCAACTCATGGATATAGGGATCAGTCCTCTGCGCCACCCTGATGTCATGCAAAATCTACGGCTCAACCTGAATCGTAGAAACCATGAAGTACTGATCATCCGATTGAAATCGCCAACCAGAAGTACTCAACAGCTCGTAGACATTCGAAACACTCAAAAACGAAATCATCGTAGGTTGGGTCTTCCTACTCAAGGCATCGGCAACCGAGTTCATCCCCCCAGGATGATACTGAATCTCACAGTTAAAGTCTTTGAGCAATTCCATCCAACGTCGTTGCATCATATTCATATCAGACTGCATCAAGATATATTTTAGGCTCTTTTGGTCGGTGTACACCACAAATTCTTCACCATACAGATAATGCCGCCAAATCTTTAAGGCAAACACTATCGCAGCCAACTCCAAATCATGAACAGGGTACCTCGTCTCGCGAGGCTTCAACTATCGAGACACATAGGCAATCACGTACCCATTCTGCATCAGAACACACCCCAAACCATTGAGAGAAGAATCGGAGCACACAACAAATCCTCCGGACCCAGACGGTAGAGCCAATATAGGATCAGTAGTCAACTTCTCCTTCAAAGTCTGAAAAATGTCGCATTCCTCAGTCCAAACGAACTTTCTATCCTTCTGAGTCAACTGAGTCAGAGTCTTGGCTATCGAAGAGAAATTCTCGATAAAACGCCTGTAATAGCCAGCCAATCCCAAAAAGCTACGAATCTCGAAAACATTCCTAGGTCTCTCCCAGTTGAGAACTGCTTCGACCTTACTCGGATCCACCGAAATTCCTTGTGCTGAAATCACATGACCCAAAAAGACAATTCGATCAAACCAAAATTCGCACTTGCTGAACTTGGCGTACAACTGCGAGTCTCTCAATCTCTGCAACACCAATCTGAGATGATCCTTATGCTCTCTCATGCTCCTCGAATACACTAAGATGTCATCTATGAAGACGATAACGAACCGATCGATGTACTCGCTGAAGACGCGATTCATCAAATCCATGAAAATAGCTGGGGCATTCGTCAATCCAAACGGCATGACAAAAAACTCATAATGCCCATATCGAGTCCAAAAAGTTGTCTTCGCCACATCAGCGTCTCTAATCTGCAACTGGTGATAACCAGAGCGCAAATCAATCTTCGAGTATACGACCGATACTTGCAACTGATCGAACAAGTCATCAATCCTCGGCAAAGGATACTTTTTCTTGACCGTCGATTTATTCAACTGTCGGAAATCCACGCACATCCTCATAGACCCATCCTTCTTCACAAAAAGAATCGGAGCTCCCCAAGACGACATGCTCGGTCTGATGAAGCCTTTCTCCAAGAGATCTTTCAACTGATCCTTCAGCTCTTTCAACTCTGCGGGCGCCAACCGATACGGAGCTCTAGAAATCGGGGTGGTACCGGGCAGCCTTATAGCTAGATAATACATCCATTCCCAAGATGCAATCAAAATCTCTGTTTTCCAAAACAATCAGATTGGACACCAACATATGCTCATCAAATCGAAGCACACAATCCAACACCACTTCACGGGACCACAGACTCACACCAGCAGGAGTAGACACGGAAACAACATCACACAATGGGGAAGAACTCAACCCATGCTCATAAACAAACAACTCAGAATAAAAGAGTGTGATGCACCAGTGTACAAATAGAACTCTCGCAAGATAATACGAAAATAGAGCATGTACCTGCGATCACTATGGCAGTCATCTCCTCAGCCTGCTCTCTCGTCAAAGCGTTCGCCTGGGCCTGTTGTGGAATCTGGAACTGAGGTCTCGAAGGTGCTCCAAACCTAGAAGGCTCACGGGGTTGGAATCCAGATCGCTGGGTAGGGGTAGGAAACTGCGGTCTCTAAGAAGAACCACCAGCTGATCCCTGGTGCGAAGGAACTGAAGACTGACCCCTCGACAAAGGACATACTCTTTGAAAATTTCCAGGCTGTCACAGTTATGACAAAACCCCTGAACTCCACGACACTGCGAATTCAGATGCCTTCCTCCACACTGTCCACAAGACATGCCGCCAGAACCGCTTCCAGAACCACTGCCAGAACCAGAACTCGCAGAACTAGAGGAACTCGAATTCGCCTTCTTCTTAAACTGTTTCCCTCGAGGTCGAAACCTTTGGCGATTCGGATGCTGCTTCTGCGACCCCTGTGGAGAATAAAAAGATTGTGACGCATCTTGAACAAGCTGATAGGTGCGTCCAGCAGTCGGCTGAGTCGGAGCATCCACCTCCAACAGACTTTCCTTAATATCCACTGCTCGGTTCACTGCATCAATATAGGTTGCAAGCGAACCAGAAAAACCATCCGGTACAGATCAGGCCTCAAGCCTTTCAGAAATTTGTTCCTCTTTGTCCTCTCCTGGTTAGCTACATGAGGGACGTACATCAAAAGCGAAGAGAACTGGCGGGCGTACTCAGCTACCCTCATGCTTCCTTGCTTCAGATTGTCAAACTCTCGCTCGCGACTGTTGTAGAAGGACTTCGGGGTATACTCCTGTCGAAACGCCTCACAGAAGCTCTCGCAAGTAATCACAGCCCCACTATCACGAAGGATATGAGAAGTACCTCTCCACTAGCGCTATGCTTTATCTCTCAGCTGCAACACCGCCAGTTTCAGTATCTTCTCGGGAGCGTACTCCAAGGTATCAAACAATTCTTCCATCTGAACTAGCCAACTTTCAGCCATCAGACCTCCCTCACAGCCCCACTATCACGAAGGATATGAGAAGTACCTCTCCACTAGCGCTATGCTTTATCTCTCAGCTGCAACACCGCCAGTTTCAGTATCTTCTCGGGAGCGTACTCCAAGGTATCAAACAATTCTTCCATCTGAACTAGCCAACTTTCAGCCATCAGACCTCCCTCAGCACCGGCGAACGTCGGAGGGTTTGTCCGCTGAAACATAGCCAAGACCAACTCCATCTCGCCTATCTGTCTGGTAATATTCTCAACCTGATTAACATCTTCATCACTACCTGCCCTAGACTCCTCCTCGGTATGTCTAGTCGTCCTACCTCTTCCTCTCCTCGACGGCATCTAAACAAGTCTAGAGGTAAGATCTCACAGCAGTTATATCACATAGACAGATAAAAGAACATATAAGTCACAGAGTAAATCCAAATCAAATCAAAACTTTGTGCCTAGACTTGAGTGTGATCAAAGGAAATCGAGCTTATCCCAGTTTAAGCTCTGATACCAAAAATGTCAGGCCCCGTGCTAATATACAAGGATTATAGCGCAATTAAGCACATAATAGCGGAAGCATAAAATAGGGCTTCAAAATTTTTCAAAATAAAATGGGCCTGAACTCAAAATCAGCAGTCAAAATATCAATACTCAAAATATGAGTTAACTCAAACTCAAACAAAACAGGTAACACGAATCTCAAAACAACCATAGATCCCCGAATACATAGAATCACGGGGCATCCACCGGTTCAATACATAATAAAATAGACTGGGACTCAAGGGAACGGCGATCGACCAGCTGAACCTCCACTCTGTCAAGCTTGGTTACCTGAAGTTCCTGCAAATGTTCAACACAGACCCAAACAACACAAAAGCAGGAAAACAAATATGAGGACAAGCCTCAGTACGAAGAGCCATCAAAAGAGCTAATCATGCAACATGCTATAAATCAATGCTATGAAATGCATGAGGGCTCTCAAGGATCGGATAGCTAGACCAGCAAATCGACTGGCAAATCATCTCAAGCGAGCCTCTATACCACTCACAGCAAAATCGGCCGGTGGAAATCATCGGTCCGTGATCATCGGGGCCCGTCAGCCCATCACAGCTCGGTGGTAGACACTCGAATCCGGCAGTCACCACTCCGATGATAGCGTTGGACTTTTAGGGCATGATACATCTGTCGGCCAGTCACAACGTGGCTCTCAATCAGGTAATCAATAAATCTGTCAGGCTCAATATGTATGCATGAATGGCAATCAATATTCAATATCAATGCATACAATAAATCATACGTGAAAACAGAACATCAAATCATATAAATCATCAATCTGTTCCACGTAAATACATCCATCGAATCCACCAGATTTCAGAGCCTGAAATATACGCATGCTCAAGAATCAAAGTTGTCCAAAGTTGCTCAAATTCGTACCTCAACAGCTTAATTATACCTCACTGATTCGAACAGGGCACGGTAACTCACGACCTAAACGAAACAGATCTCTCCAGGCTTCCTCAACCACGGCAGAAGGCTCCTGGAAGCTGAAATCTGGTAAAGCATCGTATAACAGCAATTCAATACCATATCAATTCTGCTTAACATCTACTGCCGAAGACTCAAATCTAGTCTGACCTCTAATTAAAGTTCTAACAGCTAATACAAAGCTTAGAACAGTAGGAAATGCTCACCCAAAACTCGAAAGAGCTGAAGAACGAACGTCACAGATTTCTCAGAAATCTTCGAACGTCCAGCCACTTCGCACTTCCTCTCCAATGGCGATTCAGAGCGTCAAATGGGTAGCAATATAAAGAGCTAACCAAGGGGAGTTCAGCGCCACCTAACTTGTCCAAAACAAAAGCTGGAAACGACGGCAATCGATGGGAGAAATGTTCAATGAACATTGTCGGTCGAGGGTTTCAAAAGAGAAGAGCATAAGAAATATCGGGTGGAAAATGTTCTAAGTGTTGCTTAACACTTTTATTAAAATACTCTATTCAATCTCTATCGAATAAACTAATTCCCGACTAAAACAGATTCGTGCATCGTAAACTAGCGCCAACCAGATCCCTCAAGCTAGCGCTTAAAATCGAACAGATCTCTCAGTGCTCAACGCATCGCTGGTCTCACAAGGCGCTACTCTAAACACAGCGAACTAAACAAAACGATGCCGCACGCGTGAAGTCTGAAATGCACCAGCGATACAACATCAGATCTCTCCGATCGCACAATACAATCATGCTAAGCGCTGATGGTCAAAACTACGATGCACCAACTTAATCAAACAACGTCGCATCGGTGACATCTGAAACTGGTGCTCATCGTCGCTTCTCGCACACCAGCGATCACGCTACTGAAAGAGTTGACCAGCGTTGACATCTACTCCCGCGACTCTTCAACAGACGTCTATCACGCGAAATATATCCCTCGCTAATGCTATATCTAAACGGAGTAGTGCCACTCAAACAAACGACGATGTTTCGGAACCAATACAAAATACGCTAAGGCAAGGTCTGAAATACTACAACGCTAACAGATCTCTACCAAACGACGGCGTTTTACTCTAAGCGCTACACTCGATCACCAGATCCCTACAGAGTAGATCTCACATTCAAACACACCCAAAACAGGGCGTTTCACTTCTAACGCTAAGGAATCAGATCTCTACCTAAAGTTCACCAAATCAACTCCAATTCTCAAGCAGATTTCACCTGATAAATCCAGTGGCTAGAAATCTGAAATGCTCTACGAGAGATCTGAAATTATCAAATCAGATTTCACCAAAAATCACAAAATCTGAAATCTAAATATTCAAAAATTCTAAATTCGAATTTCTCAATCCTCACAACCACCACCTCGTTTCCTAGCGGGTTCCGTCCTACTGCCTCCTCCTCTATCTCCAGGTCTGGATCTATCATCTGTGGGCGGTGGACCTCGGCTTTGGCTGCTACTTACTTCCCCCTTTTTGTCATCACGGCCCCTAGTGACGAAGGCTATGAGTTCAGCAAGGTTATCACAAAGGGTAGCATACTGTTCCTATGATTCCACATGGAATTCAAGCAAATCACTGTGAATAGCAGCCAGGCGATAGTCGAATTCCTTAGACAATTCAGCATTTTGATCTTTGACGTCCTTGCGAATATCTGCCAAATCTGTCGTTACGATGGCACTATGAGCTCGAACCCCTTTCTTAAATTCAAATTCAAGCGACAATGCAGTTTTTTGAGTCTGTACATCTTGGCGGACACTTTTAATAACACCCCGAATGGCTTGCTCATGTAGAGAGTGGGCTTCCGCAAAATCTTTGTCAAGATGATCTATCTTTGATAAGAGATGGTTTCGGAGATCACCAATGCTGCTTTCAGTACGCATCTGCTTGATTGAAAGATGAGAAACAGAAGTCCGGAGCTTAGCTAAATATTCGAGGATGGCTGTCGCAGGAGTAGGAGAGGTAGGCAACAAGATCTGGTTAATAACTGTCTCGTCATCCATAGGAAGTCATTAGTAGTGAAGAGTATACGAGAATCAGAAGCACTGGGATTCAGAGAAATCAAATCTGTATCCAGTTTACGCTGAGAAACACTGGCAGTAGCTGTAGGATCTGGATGAGAGGACCTAGAACTAGAAGATCTCGAATCTGAAAGAATCATATGTACATCGGTACCTCGGCGAAAGACACCAACAAAATCAGCCGGATCAACTGCTATATCTACCACTATGCTAACTGCAACGATATCTCTACAAAAATTGTGCTAACCAACTGGTTGCAAACGACCAAAGGTAGAAAACTGTACAACCTCTATACATACGCCAGCTCATCGCTTGTGAGCATCTCGAAAAATTCACTCAACGGGGCAAGGGTATCAATGAATTGCAGTTGAGGTGGAAATTCCAGTTCGAGAGAGACAGTTGGCTTGGGCAGGCGCTTCCATAAATCATGACCTTCTTGAATAACCCAAGACCCAACCAAGGTCTTTTCTCGAATCCATCACATCGACTTATTGTTTGTATTTGATCGGGCAATCACTGCACCATGATCTCGAGTTTCTCCCTAAAACAGCCTTGAACTGCAGATCCATTCCCACTTCAGTATGTGCATCTGCATCTGAGTCTGTAATGTCTCGAATGCAAGCAGATGAGCATTAGAGATCAAGGTAATGGTTGTCGTGGGTTGACCGGCTTTGAATTTTTGTCGATGGGATTCCAAAAATTTTCTCAGAAGCATCTCACTGTATTTAGCAATTATGTACTCCCGCCTCCTCAGCTGTTTCTAACGAATCAGTTTTGGCCCACGCTAAAATCTGCTTTTCTTTGACAATAATATCTTTTACTGAATCAAGATCTGCTAACTTGCTCAAACTGAAAGAATGAATGAATGAAACAACATCTGCTATTACCTTCTCCCGAAGCTGTAAAAGGAAGTCTATATCTGCACAGATTAAACTGAACATATACCGGGTCGGGTGCGATTTTATTTCATCCTTCTCATCAAGATGCGCCTTGCCCTTGTCTGATGTAGCAATCCGAGCTGAATCAAGATCTAGCTAACTTGACTCAAAACTGAAAGAATGAATGAATGAAACAACATCTGCTATTACCTTCTCCCGAAGCTGTAAAAGGAAGTCTATATCTGCACAGATTAAACTGAACATATACCGGGTCGGGTGCGATTTTATTTCATCCTTCTCATCAAGATGCGCCTTGCCCTTGTCTGATGTAGCAATCCGAGGGAGACTGGCCTTGTACCAATCTCCTTCGTTGACTTCCAGAATCTTAATGCCAAGTTCGAATTTTATTCTAGTAGGCTCGGCAGCTGTCACAGATGGCAACATCAAGTCAGCAGGAATATGCTTTAAAATATCTTCGATGGACACCGACTCTTGATCAGATTTGGTAGAATCAGTAATTACCAGAGCTTTGCTCAAGGGCCCTGTGTCCTCAGAGTCGGTTATGGTAGCCACACACTTAGCCAGACTTATGTCCTCAGTATCCATTGGTTCGATATCTGTCTCCTCCGCTGCTGCAGACTCAATTATCTTACTTGGTTGCTTAAACCCAGACATTTCGTCATCCTCCCCAGATCTCAAGGGCTCTCAAAGAACCTGTTTCGGTGCAGTAAAAGATGCCATTTTCCTGGCACTTTCATTTTCAGCTCCATCAAGATTATCATCCTCATCGGTGACAGCAGTCGGGTGCTTAGTTATGTCAACTATTATATCATCAGATCTGGTGAACGAAGGTTCCTCCATATCTGTTTCCATCTGCGCTGTGTCAGAAATAATTTGATCAATAATCTTATCCACTTCATCAACAGTTGTATTTTCCCTCTATTGCTCTACAACACTCTCCACATCCGGTTCTTTCTCAACAATTTCATCATCAGAACCTGCTGGCAGCTGCAACTTCCTCTTAGGTTCTTTGCATTTATGAGCATGTGGAGTCACACCTGATACCATTTGGATAGGTTACAGCCTCTTGCGCTACTGTCACAAGCACCAATCTCATATCCGCTGGAGTACCTCTCCCCGTTGTCCGCTTCCTCTTAGCAACTGGTGTTCCAACAGTAAGAGCAGGTCTATTCTTAGCCACTGCCTTCTTTTTCTCCGCTGACTTCTCCACCACTGGCTCATCCTCATCAACATAAATGTTCTTGTTTTTGGCAATGTACGTGCCAACAGTTTTGGCAGTTAGAATCTTCAGAGGTGGAAACTCCTTTGATTCACCCAGTTCCAAAACTGCGGAATTTTTCAATAGAACACAGATTTTCACAGCATATCCTCTGGCTTGCCTCGTCGTTGGAGTCACCATATCCTTGAAAATGTTAAACAACAGTCTTCCCCAGTTGATAGGAACGCCCCCATAAACTAGAAGACATCATCAAGAACCTTTCATGGGTCACAGCGTCGAAAGACCCAGCCTTCACAATCACAGATTTTGCCAGAATATCATTCGCAGTTAGAATCTTCAGAGGTGGAAACTCCTTTGATTCACCCAGTTCCAAAACTGCGGAATTTTTCAATAGAACACAGATTTTCACAGCATATCCTCTGGCTTGCCTCGTCGTTGGAGTCACCATATCCTTGAAAATGTTAAACAACAGTCTTCCCCAGTTGATAGGAACGCCCCCATAAATAGAAGACATCATCAAGAACCTTTCATGGGTCACAGCGTCGAAAGACCCAGCCTTCACAATCACAGATTTTGCCAGAATATCATTCAGCAACCGAAACTCAGACACCATCTCCCTCTTCTTGCAGGATGTACTTAGCAGTTTACCATCGTATGAAAAAGAACGCCTCGCTTCAAGAACTAGATCCTGAGGCACTTCATGCAAATGAGTCAATCCCTCCAACGGTAACTCAAATGTGCCAGCAAACAGTTCCTCTGAAATAACCACTTGTTTTCCTTGTACTGTACTAAAAACCGTACCATCCCTGACAGAAGCATTGTGGAAGAACTCCACCAGAGCAACATCCAATATTGCCGATGAACATCCCAGAAACCCACCGAGTCCAGTTGCCAAAAGGGCTTCGAACATAGAGACCATCCCCTCGTGGTCCATACCTACAACAGAGTCAAAGAAGATGTCAGGCCCCGTGCTAATCAACAAGTATTAACAACACAATTAAGCACATACTCGCGGAAGCATAAAAATAGGGCTTAAAAATTTTCGAAGTCTTGGGCCTGAACAATAAAAATCATCATTCAAAATATTCATACTCAAAATAGGATTTAAATCCAAATCCAATCAACAATAGGTAACCGAATAAACTCAATTAACAGATCCCCAAAATACATAGAAACTCAGGGCAACCCCTGGTTCAATACATAATACAATACACTGGGACTCAACCAAGCGGGGATCTACTAGCTGAAGCTCCACTCTGCCCAGCGAGATTACCTGCAACTTCGGCATTGGGAAACACAGACCCAAAAACACAACAGCAGGAAAAGAAATACGAGGTCAAACCTCAGTACGAAGAGCACTAAGACAACAACAACTCTTAAACATGAAGTAATTCAAAACATGAATGCATGAGGGCTGTCAAAGAATCGGTCATCTAGGCAAACGAGTCAGCTGGAAAATCAAAGGCGAGCCTCTATATCACGCACAACCAATCAGCCGGTGGAAATAATCGGTTTGTGATATTCAGGGCTGGTCACTCAATTACCCATCATAGCTCGGTGGTATTCAGACACAACGAGTCAGTCGGTCACCACTCCGATGATAGCGTTGGACATTTCAGGCACGACAGATCTGTATTTCGATCAAAACGTGGCTCTCAATTCGGTAATCAATCAATCATCAGGCTCAATATGTATGCATGAATGCCATGAAATTCAAATCTGATTTCAACATGCACTAATTACGTAACACAGAGCATATAGTTCAAGCAATGAGCCAAACCCATTTCACGTAAAACACAGAATACACAGAACCCCATTCATGCTCCAAAATACTACACGCTTATGTCAAAGTTGTAATCAGAAGCTCAATTCGTACCTCCAACCTCAGATTCTACCTCAAAATATCTCACCAGGGCACGACAACCTCAGCCTTCTCAAATCTGCTGCCTCGTTGGTCTCGACAAACACAGCAGGAACTGCCTGGGAGCTCAAATCTGTCAGGACATCTAACAATTCAGCTCAAATATGAACTTCTAAACCTTACTGCCTATGGTCAGAACTCAAATCTGGTTCTACCTATCATCTCAGGTTCTACTAACTAGAACAAAGCTTGAAACAGTAAGGAAACACTTACCCAGAAGCTCAAAGCTGAAAGGGGAAAAACATCGACTGGAAATTGCGAAGTTACTCGAACTCGCAGCTACTTCCCTCCTCTTCCCCACATCGATCTATTGCCCCAAACTGGTACCAATCGAAAGAGCTAAGCAAGACGAGTTCAGCGCCTCCAGTCTTGTTCCAAACAACGGCAGAAATCGACGACAATCTACCGGAGAAGAATTCTGGAACAGTAACTATCGAGGGTTTGCGAAGAAGAAGAAAGAGAAATCGGGATCGAAAATACGCTAAGTATTGATCAGCACTTATAGTTAAATCCTCAAGTCATATGCTACAGTGAAAGTCAATCTGTCAGGCCTCGTGCACAACTCAGAGATAAACCACAGAAAAGCATAGCGGAAGCAATAAAAAGTGGCTTAAAATTTTCGCTTGGCCTGACAGTTTAAAACAGATAATTTAAAATAACACAATACATAAAATAATCCAAGTTTACATTATAAAATATGACAGTACAGCAATTACAATTACTAGTAACAATACAACAGCTGACAAAACTACAGTTGAACAGAAACTAAAGCACAGTTCATTCCTCGGCTGACAGCACTAGTACATATTATGCTATACGCTAACTGGGACACTATATCCACCACCTGGGGCACCACCTGCTGGATCAAAGCCACGACCAGCTGTGAATCCTGGAAAACCTGAACAAGAAACAGGCAACAACACAACAGCCCCAGAGGGACCTCGGGGTCAAACCCTAGTACGGAGAGCAATAAATACAGCAAACGGAAAAAAGTTGATAACATGCACATGCTATGCAAAGGATCAAGGCTAAAACTGAGGACTAGGAGCCAAGGGATCTCAACGGCAACTCAAAAGCTGGATAATAGCAACTCAACAGCTGGAGTGGATCAACTGAAAGACAGTAGTGACCATAAGGTGCAGGAGTATATGGGAGCTACCCACTCGTCTCCAAACACTGTACCGGATGCAAAACATACAACTCCACCTGCTGTTGCCTAGCTCATGAGATGTGGGAGCTACCCACTCCGCTCATAGCGGTTAACAGATCCCAGCAGGGAGATGAGAGTGCGGTATTTCCGCTCGCCCTCAAGAATTGAGGCATACGGGAGTTACCCGCTCGTCCCCAGGCGTAGCATCACAGTACACACAAATCTGAACAACAAGGTACAACTGACAGAACAGAGCTCGACAGGAAAGTATGCGTGTATGCAAATGCAATAGCTGATATTTTAACACATGCACAATAATAACAGCAGAAAGCATACACAACAAAGCACATAATGTCAGGCCCCGTGCTAATCATTCAATATTAACGCACAAACAAGCACATACTCATGGAAGCGTAAAATCGGGCTTAAAAATTTTCGAAATAATTTGGGCCTGAACTCAAATCGACATTCAAAATATCAATAATCCAAATACGAGTTAAATCAAACTCAAGCAACAGAGGTAACATAAAATCCCAACTAAGATACAGATCCCCATATACATATAAACACAGGGCATACCCCTGGTTCAATACATAATACAATATATAACTGGGACTCAACATTCAAAATATCAATAATCCAAATACGAGTTAAATCAAACTCAAGCAACAGAGGTAACATAAAATCCCAACTAAGATACAGATCCCCATATACATATAAACACAGGGCATCCCCTGGTTCAATACATAATACAATATATAACTGGGACTCAAGGGAATGGGGATCGACAAGCTGGCGCTCCACTCGGTCCAGCTTTGTTACCTGAAGATCCTGCAAATGGGTAACACAGACCCAAAAGATACAAAAGCAGGAAAAGAAATACGAGGTCAAGCCTCAATACGAAGAGCCATCAAAACAGCAAATCATGCAACATGCTATAAATCAATGCTATGAAATTCATGAGGCTATCAAGGAATCGGTAATCAAGACCAGTGTATCAACTGGCAAATCATCTCAAGTCGAGCCTCTATACCCACACAGTATATCAACCGAGGAAATCATCGGTCCGTGATCTTCAAGGCCCGTCAGCCCATCACAGCTCGGTGGTAGACACTCGAATCTGGCAGTCACCACTCCGATGATAGCGTTGGACTTTTCAGGCACGAAACATCTGTCGGCCAGTCACAACGTGGCTCTAAATCGGGAGATCCATCAATCAATCTGGCTCAATATGTATGAATTAATGCCATTCAATAATCAATTCTAAATGCATACAATAAAAATACGTGAAAACAGAACATCAATGACCAAAGCATGTAAAATATGTTCACGTAATTCAGCCATCAATTCAACACAGAATTCATAACACGAAATATAGCCATGTCCATGCTCAAAGCTGTTAGAACTGCTCAATTCGTACCTCTAATAGCTTAATTCTACCTCAACAGATTTCTCAAGGCACGACACAACTCAACTTGCACAAATCTGCCCCTCGCTGGTCACGCCCAACACAGCAGGAACTTTCTGGAAGCTGAAATCTGTACAAGGCATCTAATATCTTAGCTCAAATCTGATCCTCTACACAAAATTTCCTACGGCCAAGAACCTAACTCTGGTTCTACCTCTAAACAAAGTACTAGCAGCTAATACTAAGATTAGAATAGCAGGAAATTCTACCCAAAAGCTAAATAGAGTTGTATAAGTCTCGGGTTTCACTTGGCGAAGAAAATCGAACAACACTGCTACTTCGCGATCCTCTCCAAGGTCGAACTACAGCCTCAAATGGGTAGCAATCGAAAGAGAAACTCAAGAAGAATCCAGCGCCACTAATCTCGTTCAAAACAACGGCTGGAATCGACAAAAATCTAGGGAAGAAATGTTCGTGTGAACAGTAGCTATCGAGGGTTTCGAAGATGAAGATAAGAAATATCGGGTGAAAAAATAATCTAAGTGTTGCTCAACACTTGCATATATAATTCTCCAAACAACAGCTACTATTCCCCTAAAATAGTCGTCAGGTAATGCTACAGTAGAGATCTTACAACAGAAACCGGCGTTTCTCTTCAATCGAATCAGTTGATACAATCAAACGTTGAATTACACAGCGAGACATCAAAACGACGCCGTACCAACTAATCAAAACGACGTCGCAGTGCTCCAACAGGTGAATCTAAAATAATATCAAAACAAAGCATCACTTCCTCAGCTGCCAGTAGATCTCTCTCTCCCATCGACCAACAGCTGAACACGCTAGCTATCTCAAACGACGTCGTAGAGGAACACGTCATCATCGCTGTCAACGGCTGATGACCAACACAACCAACAGCTGACACAAAGTGTTACACCCAAAACGCTATCGTTCCAACTTATCCAAACGACGTAGTTTCGTTACCCGCTAACAAAGGTAAAACGACGTCGCCTCACTACCAGCAGCTGGTCACTCGAACCAACGGCTGATCACTCCACTGAATCATCTCTTGCAACGGCTGATCAATGCTAGAACATCACCAGTCAACTCCTCAGGATTGACCAACACGTGGCGTCATCTCGTTCAATCTCACGCCCGCGCAACAACTGCCAACAAATCCTTCTCCGGCTGAATGCTCATGAAACTCAATGCTAACTTCATCACGTAATAGCTCACAACTGATCACCCTACTACTGAAATACCAACAACTGAATTTCCCACAAGCCTTCGTATAAAAACGCCGCTGGCTTTACTTCTCCCAGCGATAAACCATACTGCTGAAACACTACTGGGGTCATTTCCTGCTAGCAAAATGCAACTGCTAAACTCCAATTCCTCAAAATCTGAAATTCAAAATCCCTAAAATCTCATGACTAATCCTAAGAAAAAATGATCAATCAATATTCGAATTTCTCAATCCTCACTTTCTCCCCAACTTAAGAGATTTCTTCCTCGAAATCAAAGGCACAACAGGGAAGAATTCAAACCAAACATTTCAAGTAACACGCACACAACTGAACAAATCGAATCAAAACTTAGAATTTACCTGGAATTCTCACTGTCAGTACTCAAATAGATGAGGCCAGTCTTGTCTCATCTTCTCCTCAACTTCCCAGGTAGCTTCTTCTCGGCCATGCTTACTCCATTGGACCATTACCAACGTAATTATCTTGTTCCTCAACTGTTTCTCCTTCCTATCCAGAATCTGCACTAGATATTCAACATAACTCAAGGCAGAATCTAGCTCAACTTCGTCGGTTCTCAAAACTTGGGAAGGATCTGGCTCATATTTTCTCTACATTGACACATGAAAAACATCATGTATCGCTGCTAAATAATCAGGTAGCCTCAATCTATAGGCCAACTGTCCAATCCGCTCAACAATCTTAAAAGGACCAACTAATCTAGGAGCCAATTTGCCCTTAAATCTGAATCTCATAATACTCTTGAAAGGAGAAATCTTAAGAAACACACGATCGCCAACATCAAACTCTAACGGTCGACATCTTTGGTTAGCATAGCTGGTAAATCTATCTTGTGTAGCCTTCATCCTACTCCGAATCAAATCAATCTGATCTTTCATATGCTGCACAAAATCAGGAGTAGAAATCTGTTTCTCATCAACCTCTTCCCAACATATTGGAGATCTGCACTTGCGACCATACAAAGCTTCAAATGGAGCCATCCCGATAGTCACTTTGTAGCTGTTTTTATACGAAAACTCGACTAAGGACAAGGAATCCTGCCAGCCACCACTGAAATCCATCACAACTGCACGCAGCATATCTTGTAAAGTCTGAATGGTCCGCTCAGACTGACCATATGTCTGTGGGTGATAGGCTGTAACCATAGCCAATCTCGAACCCATCGCTGCCTGCAAGCTCTTCCAAAATCGGGATGTGAATCTTGGATCTCTATCAGACACTATCGAAACAGGCACTCCATGCAATCTAACCACATGGTCGACGTACAACTTCTCCATTTTCTTCATCGAACACCTCACATCATAGGGAATGAAATGGGCTGACTTCGAGAGTCGATCAATCACCACCCAAATCGCATCGCATCCCCTACTCGATCGAGGTAAATGAGTCACAAAATCCATGGCGATGTGCTCCCAATTCCATTGGGGCACCTCTAAACTCTGTAACAATCCACCAGGTCTCATCCTTTCCACCTTGACCTGCTGGAAATTCAAACACATAGCAAGAAAACCAGAAATGTCGCTCTTCATACCTGCCCACCAGTAGTGAGACTTCAAGGCATGGTAAATCTTCCTCTCGCCCGGATGCACACTGTACTGACTACAATGAGCTTCATCCATGATTTTTTATTTCAAGTCGATTAGGTTTGTAACCACCAATCTCCCTTGAAATCTCAGACACCCATCAGAAGCAACTGAAAAATCATCAGACTGACCACTTCGGTCTTTAATCCTCAACTCATGGATATAGGGATCAGTCCTCTGCGCTTCCATAATGTCACTCATAATCTGCGGTTCAACGCGAACGAAGAAACCAAGAAGTACTGATCACCCGGCTGAAATCCAACCAGAAGTACTCAATTGCTCGTAGACTCTCGAGACACTCAAGATTCTAACATATCAGGATGGGATTTCCTACTCAAAGTATCGGCTACTAAGTTCATTCGCCCAGGCTGATACTGAATCTCACAGTTAAAATCCTTGAGAAACTCCATCCAACGATGTTGCCTCATATTCAAATCTAACTGCGTGAAGATATACTTCAAGCTTTTGTGATCGGTGTACACAACAAATTCTTCACCATACAGATAGTGCCGCCAAATCTTCAAGGCAAACACAATCGCAGCCAATTCCAAATCATGAACAGGGTACCTGGTCTCGTGAGGCTTCAACTGTCGAGATGCATACGCAATCACGTACCCGGTCTACATCAGAACACATCCCAATCCATTCAGAGAAGCATCGGAGCATACAACAAATCCTCCAGATCCAGACGGTAGAGCCAAAACTGGAGCAGTAGTCAACTTCTCATTCAATGACAGAAAACTAGAATCGCACTCGTCAGTCCACACAAACTTCCTATCCTTCTGAGTCAACTAAGTCATAGGCCTGGCTATCGAGGAGAACTTCTCGATGAAACGTGTGTAATAGCTAGCCAATCCCAAGAAACTACGGATCTCCAAAACATTCCTAGGTCTCTCCCAGTTCAGAACTGCTTCGACCTTACTCGGATCCACCGAAATTCCTTGCGCTGAAATAACATGACCCAAAAAGATAATTCAATCAAGCCAAAATTCACACTTACTGAACTTTGCGTACAACTGCGAGTCTCTCAATCTCTGCAACGCCAATCCCAGATGCTCCTTATGCTCTCTCAAACTCTTCGATACTAAGATGTCATCTATGAAGACAATCACGAACCGATCGATGCACTCACTGAAGACGCGATTCATCAAGTCCATGAAAACAACTGGGGCATTCATCAACCCAAACGGCATCACAAGAAACTCATAATGCCCATATCGAGTCCGAAAAGCTGTCTTCGCCACATCAGCATCTCTAATCCGCAACTGGTGATAGCCAGAGCGTAAATCAATCTTCGAGTACGCCACCGATCCTTGCAACTGATCGAACAAGTCATCAATCCTCGGCAAAGGATACTTGTTCTTCACCGTCGCTTTGTTCAACTGCCAAAAATCAACACACATCCTCATAGATCCATCCTTCTTTTTCACAAAAAGAATCGGAGCTCCCCAAAGCGACATACTGGGTCTGATGAAGCCTTTCTGTAGAAGGTCTCTCAATTTTTCCTTGATTTCCTTCAACTCTGCTGGCACCAACCGATACGGAGCTCTGGAAATCGGGGTTGTACCGGGCACCAACTCGATACTGAAGCCGATCTCACGTCTCGGAGGAAATCCATGAATCTCATCCGGAAACACGTCAGGAAACTCTCGGACGATCGGGATGTCACTCAACTCCAATCGTAATTCTTGGGAAACGTCAAGCACATAGATCATAAATCCAGCATTATCCAGCGATAACAGGATAAACATCTCCATGGCAGACACCATTGGAATCTTTGACCTCGAATCCGTGCCATAGAAATCCCACTTCTCACCCGAATCGGGGCGAAATCTCACCACACCATGGAAACAGTCAACAGTAGCCTTATAGCTAGACAATACATCCATTCCAAGATGCAATCAAAGTCCCTCATCTCCAAGACAATCAGATTCGCCACTATCACGTTCTGATCAAATCGAATCACACTATCCACCACGATCTCACGGGACATCACCCACACACCAGCAGGAGTACATACAGATACGACATCACAAAGTGGGGTAACTCTCAACCCACACTCATGCACAAACCATGCAGAAACAATGGAGTGTGACTCTCCCATATCAATTAAAACTCTCGCAGGAAAATCAAAGATAGAACATGTACCTGCGATAAACATACCGGGGAAATCATCGGTCCGTGATCTTCAGGGACCGTCAGCCCATCACAGCTCGGTGATAGACAATCAAATCCGGCAGTCACCGCTCCGATGATAGCTTTGGACTTTTCAGGCACGACACATCTGTTGGCCAGTCACAACGTGGCTCTAAATCGCGACATCATTCAATCAATATGGCTCAATATGTATGAATGAATGCCATTCAATAATCAATTCTAAATGCACACAATAACAATCTCGTGAAAACAGAACATCAATGACAAAAGCAGGTAAAATCTGTTCACGTAATTCAGCCATCAATTCAACGCATAATTCATAACACGAAATATAGCCATGTCCACGCTCAAAGCTGTTAGAACTGCTCTATTCGTACCTCTAATAGCTTAATTCTACCTCAACAGATTTCTCAAGGCACGGCACAACTCAACCTGCACAAATCTGCCCCTCGCTGGTCACGCCTAACACAGCAGGCACTTCCTGGAAGCTGAAATCTGTACAAGGCATCTAATATCTTAACTCAAATCTGATCCTCTACACAAAATTTCTGACGGCCAAGAACCTAACTCTGGTTCTACCTCTAAACAAAGTACTAGCAGCTAATACTAAGCTTAGAACAGCAGGAAATTCTTACCCAAAAGCTAAAGAGAGCTGTATAAGTCTTGGGTTTCAATTGGCGAAGAAAATCGAACAACACTGCTACTTCACGATCCTCTCCAAGGTCGAACTACAGCCTCAAATGGGTAGCAATCGAAAGAGAAACTCAAGAAGAATCCAGCGCCACTAATCTCGTTCAAAACAACGGCTGGAATCGACAAAAATCTAGGGAAGAAATGTTCGGGTGAACAGTAGCTATCGAGGGTTTCTAAGATGAAGATAAGAAATATCGGGTGGAAAAATAATCTAAGTGTTGCTCAACACTTGCATATATCATTCTCCAAACAACAGTTGCTGTTCCCCTAAACCAGTCGTCAGGTAATGCTACAGTAGAGATCTTACAACAGAAACCAGCGTTTCCCTTCAATCGAATCAGTTGATACAATCAAACGTTGCATTAAACTGCGAGACATCAAAACGACGCCGTACCAACTAATCAAAACGACGTCGCAGAACTCCAACAGCTGAATCTAAAATAATATCAAAACAATGTAGCATCACTTCCTCAACTGCCAGTAGATCTCTCTCTCCCATCGATCAACAGCTGAACACGCTAGCTATCTCAAACGACGTCGTAGAGGAACACGTCCCCATCGCTGTCAGCGGCTGATGACCAACACAACCATAAGCTGACACAAAGGGTTACACCCAAAACGCTGTCGTTCCAACTTATCCAAACGACGTAGTTTCGTTACCCGCTAACAAAGGTAAAACGACGTCTCCACACTACCAGAAGCTGGTCACTCAAACCAACGGCTGATCACTCTAATGAATCATCCCTTGCAAAGGCAATGGCTGATCAACGCTAGAACATCAGCAGTCAACTCCTCAGGGTTGAACAACACGTGGTGTCATCTCGTTCAATCTCACGCCCGCGCAACAACTGCCAACAAATCCTTCTCCGGCTGAATGCTCATGCAACTCACTGCTGACTTCATCACGTAATAGATCACAACTGATCACGCTACTACTAATACCAACAGTTGAATTGCCCGCAAGCCTTCGCAAAAAAACGCTGATGGCTTCTTTTCCCAGCGATAAACCATACTGCTGAAACACTGCTGGGATCATTTCCTGCTAGCAAAATGCAACTACAGAACTCCAATTCCTCAAACTCTGAAATTTGAAATCCCTAAAATCTCGTGACTAATCCTAAGCAAAACTGATTAATCACTATTCGAATTTCTCAATCCTCACACATAATCCACGTTCCATCCACAGCTGTAAGCTCAACATCCGTACCTTAACTTTTGAGTTATACTTAGCACACGCATATTGCCACAATGAAAGTCATAGCAACGCTGATCTACCACCTGCTAAGCCAATACAACAACTTCTCAAGGACTACAACTCCGAAACACAGCAGTTGGGAGCTACGACTCCACCAGCGCCAATTCTACCTTTCTATCACCACGAAAAGCTCTAACAAAGCTTAAAGGTAGAATCTTACTTACCCAAACAAGCTAGGATAGGATGCTAACAGACTAGAGAAGGGAGATGTCTCTTCGATCCTCTTCCAGCTCCTCCGCTGCCTACGAAAAGGGTATGAGACGAAACGCCTTAGCAAGAGGAGTCCAACGCTACCACTCTCGCTCTCGTCGGAGCTGTACACCGACGGCAATTGAAACGAAGAAGGTTACTATGAACAGTAACTAGGGTATCGCGACAAGATAAGGTTCATGGGAAATATTTCTGTGTTGGGGAAACAATAATTGAACGCAAGGACCAAGTCCTCTATTTAAAGTCACAACTGACTAACTGGGAAACAGATCCACTGACAATATCAGCTATCGCAACTGATATCCCAAACAACAGCTGAATCTCGCATCAGCTATATCCTTACGGCGATGCCACACTCAACAAAATCAAACGACGTCGCAGAGGGACACGTCACCTGCTACCTACTGCTGATCGATTAACCAACATCTGATCGCTCACTCAATAGCTGATCCCTCAATCAGCAGTTGAATATGCGCACAACCCAACAGTTGAGTCCTAGCGCTAAACCAAAACGCTGTCGTTCCAACTAAACCAAACGACGACGTACCAACACCCGCTACCGAAAACACGCTGCTGCTCCAAATGTTTCATAGCGCCTCAAATAGTACGTAATATCTGAAAGCGATTACTCGCTGCTGATGCAACACTCGAACAAATGTCTCCATGCAACACCTGATATCTTCACGCAGCTGGATTCAACAATTAAACAATTTCGACGGCTACTGCAAGCACATCGACTCACAGCTGGTTTAATGCAGATTCTTCCAAACCCAAAATCTGTTACAAAAATATACGGGTCTCACATCTCTCCCCCACTTGTTGATTTCGTCCTCGAAATCAACAAGTCCAGGAACAAATCAACTGAACCCAGGAGTTCAAGATAACTGGAAAGAAGCTAACTACTGGAATCTATTACAAGGCTTACTCAAACAGATGCGGCCATTCACGCTGCACCTTCTCTTCCAGTTACCAGGTAGCTTCTTCTCTACCATACTTGCTCCATTGAACCATCACCAACGTAATGGTTTTATTCCTCAACTACTTCTCCTTCCTACCCAAAATCTGCAAAGAGTACTCAACGTAACTCAAATTTTGATCAAGCTCTACCTCTTCTGTTGCCAACACATGAGACGGATCTGGCTCATACTTCCTCAACATGGAAACATGAAAGACATCATGTAGAGAAGACAATTCTACGGGCAACAACAACCGATAAGCTAAAGAGCCAATTTTTTCCGCAATCTCATGCGGTCCAACATAACGAGGAGCTAACTTACCCTTCAGACCAAATCTCATAACACTACGGAAAGGATAAACCTTAAGGAAAACACGATCACCAACCTGAAACTCTAAAGGCCTATGCCTCTTATTCGCATAGCTGGCTTGGTGATCTTGTGCAGCTTTCATACGCTGACGGATTAGATACACTTGATCTCTCATCTGCTGCACAAACTCTGGAGAAGACAGTTGTTTGTCCCCCACTTCATCCCAACACACAGGCGATCTGCACTTCCTGCCATACAACGCCTCAAACGGTGCCATACCAATCGTCACCTGGTAGCTGTTATTATACGAAAACTCCACTAAAGACAGTGAATCCTGCCAGCTACCACCGAAGTCCATCACAACAGCTCTTAACATATCCTCCAAAATCTGGATAGTTCGCTCAGATTGGCCATCTGTCTGGGGTGATATGTTGTACTCATAGCCAACCTGGTACCAAAAGCTGCTTGCAAACTCTTCCAAAACCTGGAAGTAAACCTCGGATCTCTCTCTGAAACTATCAAAACAGGCACACCATGTAGACTCACAATACAATCTATGTACAGATTCGCCATTTTCTTCAAAGAAAACGACATAGCATAGGGAATGAAGTGCGCAGACTTCGACAAGCTGTCTACGACCACTTGTACATTCTCATTGTGCCATCCTTCTTCTTAACAAACAAGATAGGCGCTCCCCACGGCGACATACTAGGCCTAATAAAGCCTTTATCCAGCAAGTCATACAGCTGCACCTTGAGCTCTCTTAACTCAGCAGGCGTTAAGAGATACGGTGCACGTGAAATCGGAGCTGTGCCAGGCACCAACTCAATGCTGAAGTCAATCTCCCTCCTCGAAGGAAAACCAGGAATCTCCTTCGGAAACACATCGGGAAAATGACGTGCCACTGGAACATCACTAAGCTGCACACACGAAGAAGAAGATGCGTGCAACGCATAAATCATAAAACCAGCATTCTCTGCTGACAACAGGCTAAACATCTCCATCGCTGAGATCAACGTAATCTTTGACTGGAATCATGGACGTAGAAGTTCCACTTCTCTCCCAACTGATGCCTAAAACGCACTATGCCGTGGAAACAATCCACTGAGGCCCTATAACTGGATAACATGATATATTCGAAGTCCCACAAAACTAACCTGATCAGATTCGCCACTAAAACGTTCTCGCCGAACCTAAGAATGTCGTCCAACACAACTTCTTGGGAGTGTAGGCTCGCGCCAGCGGGAGTTGCGACTGAAACAACATCACGCAACACAGTGGTACACAGACCACGCTCAATCACAAAAGCATCAGCAATAAACGAATGCTATGCGCCAGTATCAAACAACACACGCACAGGAAAATCGAAAACAAAGCAAGTACCTGACATCACTCCGCTTGGCATGCCCTCCGCCTGCTCCCTTGTAATGGCATTCACTTGGGCTTGATGGGGAACAACGAAATGCGACTGGGAAGACTGTTCAAAACGCGACGGATCGGGCTGTTGAAACGGCCTATACTAAGTCTCTCCTAATATTTGCTGCTGCTGCTGCTGAAAACCACGACCCCTAGACGATCCACCACGTCCCTGTGATGGTGCTGCAGCTTGTTGAGATCCAGCTAATGGAAAAACTCTCGCAAATTACACATAGTGACCACAAACGTTGCATGATCCTTGCACACCAACACACTGCGTCGAAGGGTGTTTGCCACCATAGAAACCACAATACTCCACCTTGGAACCACTGGTGCTTGAGATACCAGAACCAGAACCACTGGTGGCCACGAGGCCTAAACCTCTGGCATCCCGACTGCTAAGCCAACTGCTGCTGCGGGGAAGGTTGAGACGACTGGGAAGGTTGCGCTCCCTGAACCACTGGACGACTACTCTGCGCCACTTGCGGCCTAAGAGACCGACGGTTCCTCAAACCTTCCTCCATATCAATCACTATCCACAGCCTCTGCATAGCTCTTCCTTTTACTCGACAGCACCAAAGAGTACAACTCCTCATTCAGCCCTTCCAGAAACTTAGTCCTATTCGCCCTCTCTCGGCCAGCTACATGCGGCACATACGCTAGAAGGGAAGAAAACCTACCGGCATATTCTCTAGCAGACATACTGCCCTGCTCCAAGTTGTCAAACTCACGCTCTCACGCGTTCACATAGGACTCTGGAACATATTCCTGACGGAAAGCGACGCAAAAACTGTCCCACAAGATCTCTACACCAGTCTATTCCAAAGTCCTCGAAGCGCCTCTCCACCAACGCTCCGCACCTTTCCTCAGCTGGAAAGTCGCCAAATCAACCTAAGCACATCATCGTACTGAACACGTTTAAACAAACCTGTGATTTGCTGCAGCCACGAATCTGCATCCTCAATAGACTCATCCCCATTAAAAACTTGGGGACTCATACGCTGGAACCTCGCCATCACCAGTTCCATGCTATCCATGCGGGCTGCCAACTCATCAACCTCTTCTTCACCCTGTCTATCGCGCTCACGAAATGGAAAACTGTGCTGATCCTTGTTCTGACCTCCAGATTCGTCCTGAGACTCACCTCTACCTCAACCCCTACGTCTAGGCGACATCTAAGAAGGCACTAAACAGGATAAGATCATACAGAACAGATACATCACAAAATAATATGCAACACATAGGTCACATAGTCAAGAACATGCAATACACAACACTGTTCCTAGACTCAAGTGTGATCAAACAGAATTGAGCTTATCCCAGCTTAAGCTCTGATACCAAAAATGTCAGGCCTCGTGCACAACTCCGAGATAAACAACGCAAAAGAATAGCGGAAGCAATAAAAAGTGTCTTAAAATTTTCGCTTGGCCTGACAGTTTAAAACAGATAATTTAAAATAACACAATACTTAAAATAATCCCAGTTTACATTATAAAATACGACAGTACAGCAATTACAAGTACTAGCAACAATACAACAGCTGAAAAACCTACAGCTGAACAGAACCTAAAGCACAGGGCATTCCCCGGCTGACAGCACTAGTACATATTATGCTATACGCTAACTGGGACACTCTATCCACCACCTGGGGCACCACCTGCTGGATCAAAGCCACGACCAGCTGTGAATCCTGAAAAACCTGAACAACAAACAGGCAACCACACAACAGCCCCAAAGGGACCTCGGGGTCAAACCCCAGTACGGAGAGCAATAAATACAGCAAATGGAAAAAATTTGATAACATGCACATGCTATGCAAAGGATCAAGGCTACAACTGAGGACTGGTAGCCAAGGGATCTCAACGGCAACTCAACAGCTGGATAACAGCAACTCAACAGCTGGAGCGGATCAACTGAAAGACAGTCGTGACCACAAGGTGCAGGAGTATATGGGAGCTACCCACTCGTCTCCAAACACTGTACCGGATGCAAAACATACAACTCCACCTGATCTTGCCTAGCTCATGAGATGTGGGAGCTACCCACTCCGCTCATAGCAGCTAACAGATCCCAACAGGGAGATGAGAGTGCGGTATTGTCGCTCATCCTCAAGCACTGAGGCATACGGGAGTTACCCGCTCGTCCCCATGCGTAGCATCACAGTACACACAAATCTGAACAACAAGGTACAGCTGACAGAACATAGCTTGACAGGAAAGTATGCGTGTATGCAAATACAATAGCTGATATTTTAACACATGCACAATAATAACAGCAGAAAGCATACACAACAAAGCACATAATCCATGTTCCATCCACAGCTGTAACAAAGCTCAACATCCGTACCTTAACTTCTGAGTTATACTTAGCACATGCATATTGCCACAATGAAAGTCATAGCAACGCTGATCTACCACCTGCTAAGCCAATACAACAACTGCTCAAGGACTACAACTCCGAAACACAGCAGCTGGGAGCTACGACTCCACCAGCGCCAATTCTATCTTTCTATCACCACGAAAAGCTCTAACAAAGCTTAAAGGTAGAATCTTACTTACCCAAACAAGCTAGGATAGGATGCTAACAGACTAGAGAAGGGAGATGTCTCTGCGATCCTCTTCCAGCTCCTCTGCTGCCTAAGAAAAGGGTAAGAGACGAAACGCCTTAGAAACAGGAGTCCAATGCTACCACTCTCGCTCTCGTCGGAGCTGTCCACCGACTGCAATTGAAACGAAGAAGGTTACTGTGAACAGTAACTAGGGTATCGCGACAAGATAAGGTTCACGGGAAATATTTCTAAGTGTCGGGGAAACAATAATTGAACGCAAGGACCAAGTCCTCTATTTAAAGACACAACTGACTAACTGGGAAACAGATCCACCGACAATATCAGCTATCGCAACTGATATCCCAACCAACAGCTGAATCTCGCATTTGCTATATCCTTACGTCGATGCCACGCTCAACTAAATCAAACGACGTCGCAGAGGGACACGTCACCTGCTACCTACTGCTGATCGATTAACCAACATCTGATTGCTCACTCAACAGCTGATCCCTCAATCAGCAGTTGGATACGCGCACAACCCAACAGCAGAGTCCTATCGCTAAACCAAAACGTTGTCGTTCCAACTAAACCAAACGACGACTTACCAACACCCGCTACCGAAAACACGCTGCTGCTCCAAATGTTTCATAGCGCCTCAACTAGTACGTAATATCTGAAAGCGATTACTCGCTGCTAATGCAACACCCGAACAGATGTCTCCACGCAACACCTGATATCTTCACGCAGTTGGATTTAACACTTAAACAATTTCGACGGCTACTCCAAGCACATCGAATCATAGCTGGCTTAATGAAGATTCTTCCAAACCCAAAATATGTTACAAAAATATACGGGTCTCACATCTCTCCCCCACTAAGACACGATTTCATCCTCGAAATCAACAAGTCCAGGAACAACTCAATTGAATCAAGGAGTTCAAGATAACTAGAAACAAGCTAACTCCTGGAATCTATTACAAGGCTTACTCAAACAGATGCGTCCATTCACGCTGCATCTTCTCTTCCAGTTCCCAGGTATCTTCTTCTCTACCATGCTTGCTCCACTGAACCATCACCAACGGAATGGTTTTATTCCTCAACTGCTTCTCCTTCCTACCCAAAATCTGCAAAGGGTACTCAACGTAACTCAAATTCTGATCAAGCTCTACCTCTTCTGTTCCCAACACATGAGACGAATCTGGCTCATACTTCCTGAACATGGAAAGATGAAAGACATCATGAAGAGAAGACAATTTTGCGAGCAACAACAGCCGATAAGCTAAAGAGCTAATCTTTTCCACAATCTCATACGGTCCAACATAACGAGGAGCTAACTTACCCTTCAGACCAAATTGCATAACACTACGGAAAGGAGAAACCTTAAGGAAAACACGATCACCAACCTGAAACTCTAAAAGCCTACGCCTCTTATTCGCATAGCTGGCTTGGCGATATTGTGCAGCTTTCATACGCTGACGGATTAGATCAACTTGATCTCTCATCTACTGCACAAACTGTGTAGAAGACAGTTGTTCTCCCCCACTTCTTCCCAACACACAGGCGATCTGCACTTTCTGCCTTACAACGCGTCAAACGGTGCCATACCAATCGTCACCTGGTAGCTGTTATTATACGAAAACTCCACTAAAGAAAGTGAATCCTGCCAGCTACCACCGAAGTCCATCACAACAGCTCTTAACATATCCTCCAAAATCTGGATAGTTCGCTCAGATTGGCCATCTGTCTGGGGGTGATATGCTGTACTCATAGCCAACCTGGTACCCAAAGCTTCTTGCAAACTCTTCCAAAACCTGGAAGTAAACCTCGGATCTCTCTCTGAAACTATCGAAACAGGCACACCATGCAGACGCACTATACAATCAATGTACAGCTTCGCCATTTTCTTCAAATAAAATGACATACCATAGGATATGAAGTGCGCAGACTTCGCCAATCTGTCTACGACCACCAAAACAGCATCGCATCCTCTGCTAGAGGCAGATGCGTCACAAAATCCATCGCCACATGCACCCAATTCCACTGGGGCACTTCCAGACTCTGCAATAGACCACCAGGCCTCATCCTTTCTGCCTTGACTTGCTGACAATTCAGACAACGGGCTACGAAATTAGCAACATCACTCTTCAAACCTTCCCACCAGAAATGCTGCTTCAAGGCATGATACATCTTCCTTACGCCAGGATGAACACTGTATCTACTGCAGTGCGCTTCTCTCAAAATATGTTCCTTCAAATCTATGAGGTTTGGCACAACCAGCCGGCCACGGAACCTCAAACAACCTTCAGACGAAACAAAATAGTCCTCTAGCTGTCCAGCTCTTACCTTCAGCTTTAACTCATGTATGGAAGGATCTATCCTCGGAGCAGCTCTAATGCTCGCAACAACCTATGGCTCAACTTGAAAAGAAGAAACCACAACATAATTCTCAGCTGGGTAAAACCGCCAACCAGTAGAGCTAAGATGCTCACGGTCCTTAGAAGAATACAATGACTCAAGCATCGCTTCTTGAGCCTTTCTGCTCAATGTATCAGCAACTACATTAACTTTCCCAGGCTGCTATTGGATCTCACACTCAAAATCCTTGAGCAGCTCCATCCATCTACGCTGTCTCATATTCAAATCTGGCTGCGAAAACAAATACTGAAGGCTCTTGTGGTCTGAATACACCACAAGTTGCTCGCCATACAAATAATGACGCCAAATTTCAAAGTAAAGACTATAGCTGCTAGCTCCAAATCATGAACTGGGCATCGAGTCTCATGCTGTTTCAGCTGCCGCGAAGCATAAGCAATGACTCGACCATGTTGCATCAACACACAGCCCAATCCATCGAGCGAGGCATCTAAGAATACCACATAACCACCCGAACCAGACGGCAAGGCTAACACAGGCGCGGATGTTAACTTCACTTTGAGCAACTGAAAAACTGTTCTCACATTGCTCAGTCCAAATAAAACGCTTGTCCTTCTGGGTTAGCCGTGTCATTGGCATAGCTATGCTAGAAAATCCTTCGATAAAACAACGATAATAGCCAGCCAGACCCAAGAAACTACGAACCTCCGTTACACTCTTGGGGCGTTCCCAACTGACAACATCTTCTACCTTACTGGGATCAACCGAAATCCAATCTGCTGAAATTACGTGACCCAAAAACAAATTATGTGACCCAAAAACACCACACGATCCAGCCAAAACTCGCACTTAGAAAACTTAGCATACAGCTGCGAGTCTCTAAGCGTCTGAAGAACAACTCTCAAATGCTCCTTGTGCTCCAAAGGAGTCTTCTAAAACACCAAGATGTCGTCGATGAACACTATCACAAACTGATCTATGAACTCTTGAAAGACCCTATTCATCAAATCCATGAAAACTGCTGGGGCATTCGTCAAACCGAAAGGCATAACCAGAAACTCAAAATGCCCGTACCTAGTATGAAAAGCAGTCTTCGCAACATCTTGATCTCTTATGCTCATCTGATGGTACCCTGCGCGCAGATCGATTTTCGAATACATGGCAAAGCCTTGCAGCTGATCGAACAAGTCATCGATCCTAGGCAACGGGTGCTTATTCTTAACAGTAGCCTTATTCAGCTGGCGGAAATCGATGCACATTCTCATTGTGCCATCCTTCTTCTTAACAAACAAGATAGGCGCTCCCCACGGCGACATACTAGGCCTAATAAAGCCTTTCTCCAGCAAATCATACAGCTGCACCTTGAGCTCTCTTAACTCATTAGGCGCTAAGCGATACGGTGCACGCGAAATCGGAGCTGTGCCAGGCACCAACTCAATGCTGAAGTCAATCTCCCTCCTCTGAGGAAAACCAGGAATCTCATCCGGCATCCTTCTTCTTAACAAACAAGATAGGCGCTCCCCACGGCGACATACTAGGCCTAATAAAGCCTTTCTCCAGCAAATCATACAGCTGCACCTTGAGCTCTCTTAACTCATTAGGCGCTAAGCGATACGGTGCACGCGAAATCGGAGCTGTGCCAGGCACCAACTCAATGCTGAAGTCAATCTCCCTCCTCTGAGGAAAACCAGGAATCTCATCCGGAAACACATCGGGAAAATGACGCGCCAATGGAACATCACTAAGCTGCACACGCGAAGAAGAAGATGCGGTTAACGCGTCAATCATAAAACCAGCGTTCTCTGCTGACAACAGGCTAAACATCTCCATCGCTGAGATCAACGGAATCTTGACTGGGAATCATGGACGTAGAAGTTCCACTTCTCGCCCAACTAAGGCCTAAAACGCACTATGCCGTGGAAACAATCCACTGAGGCCCTATAACTGGATAACACATCCATCCCCACGATACAATCGAAGTCCCACAAAACTAACCTGATCAGGTTCGCCACTAAAACGTTCTCGCCGAACCTAAGAATGTCGTCCAACACAACTTCTTGGGACTGTAGGCTCGCGCCAGCAGGAGTTGCGACAGAAACAACATCGCGTAACACAGTGGTACACAGACCACGCTCAATCACAAAAGCATCAGCAATAAACGAATGCGATGCGCCAGTATCAAATAACACACGTGCAGGAAAATCAAAAACAAAGCAAGTACCTGAAATCACTCCGCTTGGCATGCCCTCCGCCTGCTCCCTTGTAATGGCATTCACTTGGACTTGATGGGGAACAGCGAAATGCGATTGGGAAGACTGTTCGAAATGCGACGGATCGGGCTGCTGAAATGGCCTATACTAAGTCTCTCCTAATCTCTGCTACTGCTGTACCTGAAGAACTTGCCAAAGCCAATACAGGACAAGGCAGCCCAAAACAAGGAAAAGCAAAGAGTTCAAACCTCAGTACGAAGAGCCATCTAAAAACAGCAAATCATGCAACATGCTATACTTCAAGTTATGAAATGCATGATGGCTATCAAAGTATCGGTCATCAAGGCCAACGACTCAGCTGGCAAAATATCAAGCGAGCCTCTACACCACGCACAACCAATCAGTCGGTGGAAATCATCGGTCCGTGATCTTTAGGCCAGTCAGCCATCACAGTTCAGTGGTATTCAGGCGCGACAAGTCAGTCGGCCATCACCCCGATGATAGAATTTGACCCTTCAGGCACGACAAATCAGCCGACCGATCAAAATTCTAGCTCGACTCAGGTCATCAATCGAATATCTTGCTCAAGATGTGTGCATGAATGCCATTCAATAATCAGATTCCAATGCATACAATAACAGTACGTGAAACAGATCATACAATAGAGCGTAATCAATCAAATCTGTTCACAAAGTCACGTATTCACAGTATACAGGTTCACATCAAGAAATATAAACATGTCCATGCCCAAAGTTATTCACATGGGCTCAATCCGTACCTCAAACCAGCTTAAACCTCAATCAGATCTCACCAGGCCACGGCACCAACGACCTGCTCAAATCTGCTTCCTCACTAACTCGAAGCTTAACAGAAGCTGCCGGAAGCCCTGTCAAAACAACTAACCATTCAACTAAACACGAAGCCAAATTTGCTTAGTACCTACGGTCAAGGTTCCAAACAACTCACAAATACTCAACAAGGCTCTACTAGCTCTAAGGTAGCTAAATGGGAAGAATCAGTTACCCAGAAGCTCAAATCTGAATGGGGAAAACCATCGACTGGAATTCGCGAAGCTACTCAAATCTGCAACTACTTCGCTCCTCTTCCGCAAGTCGATCTACAATTCCAAACTGGTATTATTCGAAAGAGCTAAGCAAGACGAACCCAGTGCCACCAATCCCAATCCAAACAATGGAATAAATCAATGGCAATCTAACGGATAAGGATTCGAAGGAATAGTGCTAATCGAGGGTTTCTCTAGAAAAGAGATAAGAAATGTCGGGTTGAAAAATGACTAAGTGTCGATCGCTACTTAGAATTTAAATCTTCAGTCAACGTTACAGTGAAATTCAACACCGACTTATTCAGATCTCATCGATTTAGTGCTAAGGCAAAAGTCCCTCAGATCTTCCGCGATAACTCAAATCTGGCTTTGCTACGCTAAACAAGCTCTACTCATCAAAACGGAGTCTCTTAGGAGTCCTGCTCACTAAAGCTAAACGTCGTCGCACTACCTCCAGATCTGAAGCAGACCTCACTAACGCTCATCCAGATTTGATCAAATATGAGATCCTCAAACCGCATCGGTTTACTCCGAACTCATGAACCGGACCGGTCCAAATAGTACAGTTGACCAACGCTTGACTTCTTCTCGCTAACCAAATCTGCCCCTTACTCAAAACCAGATCGGACTAGCGCCTAAAACGACATCGTATCACTTCCCACTCGCGATGACTCACTCAAACCAGCGAGGAATCTGAACACCCAGATCTCACTCAAATATGAAAATCCGAAATTCAGATTTCGACATAAAATTTGCCAAGCGTTACTTCCTGTCAAACCCGATAGCTACCAGCACTCAAATCTGATCAATACCAAATCTAAAAACACAAAAATCATCAACGATATAGCATACTCACTGCCCAGTATACTAGAGATTCAAAATACATCCATGCAAATTCAAAAATCACTAAATCCTAATCCAGATCTAATACTATCCCTAATCACCGTTTAAACAGATTTCTAGTTCTCACAAAAGTTGTTAATCTATTGATAAAACTGCTACTCAAAAATCCCCTCTCTTGTATAATTTCGAAAATTTGGGTAAAAATATGTGTAGAAACTTGCTTTTTTAAAAAATGGAATTTTAAAATTTTACTACCATAAAATCTTCCAAAGCATAGGGAATGACTCTTGACTTTTATGTTCCCGTCGTCTTCTTTCCGACCTCGTAGCACCTGTACTAAAATTCTAAAAAGAAACTCTTCATAAAATTTCTTAAACAAATAATATGCTATAATCATTCAATGGAATTAATATTGCTATTAAAATGAAACAAAATATTACTAAGGCATGAGACTTTTAGTAGGAAAAGTTTTTGGGCGTTACAATATGCTCTCCCTTAACAAGAATTTCATCCTCGACATTCAAAAACTTACCGAAAATTTCTGGGTAACCACGTAGCTTCCTTCTCGGAATGTTAGCCACTAGACCTTGACCATGGGAATGGTCCGACTGTGTAGCTTCCTATCCTGCCTCGTTCGTAGGCGTACGAGGTGAGTGGAGGACGAGGTTGATTTGTTAGAATCTCTGGTGGACGAGATGGAGTTGGTCATGGCAAGATTTCAGTGGATGAATCCTCAAAAGTTTACTGGAGCTGAGTCTAGTGCTGATGCCGAACCATGGCTGGAGCACATTGAAGGACTGTTCAATAGGGTGAACTACGATGACGCGCGTAAGCTTAGTTTAGCTACCTTTTAATTGAGGAATGAAGCAAAACGTTGGTGGACAGGTACTTCACGTGCCATGTTGGAGATTGGAATAGAGATCTCTTGCAGAAGTTTCTGTGCCTCTTTACATGAGGAATTCATCCCGGTCGTACCTGAATGTGAGGGAGCACGAGTTTGATAACTTATTTCAGGGGGACATGAGAGTGGCGGAGTCTGCAAGATGATTTTCTTCCCTTCTTGTTTATGTTCCTCATATTGCTGGTCGTGAGAGAGCAAAGAGGAATAGATTTTTGGAGAGTTTGAATTGGGATCTTTATTCTTTGGTGTTGGAAAGCACCCCTAATACTTATACTAACGCAGTGAACAAGGCCATTGATATTGAACAGGGTAATGAACCGGTAGACCCGGGTTTGGTCGCAAGCTACAAAGTGTTCGTCCCGAGTCTCAAGGGGAGTATTCATCTGAACATTCTCAGGCATCCCAGCAGACCCCTCAGACATCCCAACAAACTGCTCTACGTAGGTTCGAGCCCCGAGGCATGAATTTCAAGAAGAGGTCAGGTTCCAGTTCTTTGGGTTTTGATAGCTCTAGCAGTTGTAGTCCCAGAACTGCTTTCTGTGGTTAGTGTGGGGGAAAGCATTCTTCGATGCAATGCACTAGAGTTCAGGGTGTTTGTAACAACTGCGGATAGTACGGACACTTTGCTAGGGTGTGTCCATTGGATAGTACTCAGAATACTGCCCCTCCACCGTAGGGCCGTTAAGGTGGATCCGTTAATGTGGATCGTCTCTAGGCCGGTCTTTTTTGGCTCAGCAGCAGGGAACGATGGATCCCAGCTGAGGGGATCATTTCAGCAGCCTGGCCCGTTTGTAGGGTCTTCCCAACACCATTTCTCCAGACCACAACAGGCCCTAGTGAACTCTTTGACCAGGGAGCAAGCAAAGAATGCGTCTGGAGAAGTAATCGCAGGTACCTATACTATTTTCGATTTTCCTGCACGAATATTATTTGACACCGGAGCATCGCATTCATTTTTATCTGACGTCATTCATCTCTTATTACGGTTTGAGTACTACTTCTTTGTGTGATGTCGTGTCTATTGCCAGTACTCCTACGGTGTGAGCTTGTTTTCACAAGAGATTTTTTTAGATTGTGTGATCAAGTTTGGTGAGAATGCGTTGTTGGCCAACTTGATCAGGTTAATGATGTGGGAATTTGATTGCATTTTGGCGATGGACATATTGTCTAGCTTTAGAGCTATTATAGATTGCCTCAATGTAGTTGTACTTTTTTTACCCCAGTTTGGAGAGAAGTGGGATTTCTTTGGCCATGACTCTCGATCAAAAATTCCACTAATCTTATCCATGGAAATGTTCCGTTTTCTATCGATGGAGAATTCGGGGTTTATGATCTATGCCTTGGATGCATCCTAATAGTCTCGCGTGGAGCTTAGTGACATTCCCGTCATTTGGGATTTTCCTGATGTTTTCCCCGAGGAAATTAGTGGTTTCCTCCATGAAGGGAGATTGAATTTAGCATCGAGTTAGTGCCTGGTACAGCCCCTATTTCACGAGTCCCGTATCGTTTGGTTCCAGTGGAGTTGATAGAGCTGAAGGTTCAGTTGAGAGATTTTCTGAGAGGGGTTTTATTCGATCGAGCATGTCGCCGTGGGTAACTCCGATTCTTTTTGTAAAGAAGAAGGATGGCTCGATGAGGATGTGTATCGACTTCCGACAGCTGAACAAATCCACCATGAAGAATAAGTACCCTTTTCCCAGGATCGATGATTTGTTTGACCAACTTTAGGGTTCAGCAGTATATTCAAAGATCGATCTATGTTCTGGGTACCATCAGCTGTGGATTCACGAAGAGGACATTTCAAAGACTACATTTCGGATGAGGTATGGACATTATGAGTTTCTGGTTATGCCTTTTGGTTTGACTAATGCCCCTAAAGTTTTTACTGGTTTGATGAACCGAGTCTTTTGAGTGTTTACAGATCGATTCATGATCGTGTTCATCTACGATATCTTGGTCTATTCGAAGACCCCGATGCAGCATAAAGAGCATCTAAGATTAGTTCTCCAAACTATTCGAGACTCTCAACTGTATACCAAGTTCTCCAAATGCGAGTTTTAGTTGGAAAGAATGTTTTCTAGGTCACGTCATCTCATCTCAAGGTATATCTGTTGACCCTAGCAAACTGGTGGCAATTGTGAGCTGGGAGCGTCCCAAAAATGTTTCAGAGATTCGTAGCTTTTTGGGGTTGGCTGGCTATTATTGACTCTTCATTGAGGGATTTTCTAGTATATCCAAGTCAATGACACAGCTGACCCAAAAGGATAGAAGATTTGTGTGGTCTGAGAACTGTGAGAAAAGTTTTCAGCTGCTGAAAGAGAAGTTAACCACCGCGCCAGTGTTAGATTTGCCTTCAGGTTCGAGAGGTTTCATGGTCTGTTCATATGAATCTCTTAATGGATTGGGTTGTATAATGATGCAGAATGGTCGAGTCATTACTTATGAGTCACGACAGCTGAAACCTCATGAGACTCGATACCCAGTTCACGACTTAGAGTTTGCTGCTATCATTTTTTCTTTGATGATTTGGCCTCTACCTTATGGCGAGCAGTTTGTAGTTTACACCGACCGCAGGAGTCTTCAATACCTCTTTTCGCAGTTCGACCTGAATATGAGGCAACGTAGGTGGATGGAGCTGTTTAAGGACTTTTGACTGTATGATACACTATCAACCTGGAAAGGTGAATTTCGTGGCTGATGCCCTTAGTAGGAAAGCTCAAGTGTCGACGCTTTCATCGCTAAGTATCTCGAAAGTCCATGAACATCTAGGGACTGTTAGTTGGAGTTTCTACCCAGGTGATGATTACTGTGTGATATCATCCTTTCAGGTCGAACTGCAGGTTGTTTTGGACATCAGGGTAGCTAAGAAAACTGGCCCGTATATTCACGAGTTTAAGTTGAAGGCGCAAACAGGTCAGTTCGATGACTTTTTCAGTTGCCGCTGATGGGTGTTTGAGATTCGAGGTAGGTTGGTGGTACCTAACCTTATTGACTTGAAGGAGATGATATTGAGGGAAGCTCATTGGAGTCGTCACAGTGTCCACCCCGGTGTGAGAAAGATGTACCACGCTCTGAAACCAAACTGTTGGTGGTCAGGTATGAAGAACGATGTTTCAAATTTTGTTGCTCGTTTTCTAAACTGCTAGCAGATCAAGGCGGAGAGGATGCGACTTGGGGGTTTGTTGCAGAGCTTAGAGGTATCCCAATGGAATTGGGAGCACGTAGCAATGGATTTCGTAACCCATCTATCTCGTTCTAACAGAGGATGTGATGCTGTTTGGGTGGTAATTGATCGACTTTCGAAATCTGCTCACTTCATTCCCTATAGTACGACGTGCTCTGTTTCTGTCGTAGTTTTTCCCCAAGCTGATTGTTGTTTGGTTAAGACGGTTATAGCTTCGTAGTTTTTTGGGTGGTTTCTGTTGAGTTTCTCTGTGAGCTGGAGGAGTAGTGGACGTGCAACGCGAGCTCTTGGTGTTTTTTTCAGTGCAAACTGATGTGGTATTTGCTGCTTTTAAGGTACGGATGTGAGCTTAAGTTACAAATTTGAGATAGGCATGGATGCATAGGTATGCGTTCTATTATGCTCTGCAATATTTTTGTGTACTGTGTTCTGCTATTGCTTGCTTATGATCAGTTGTTTTATATTTCAAGCTGTTATTCCTGCATACCTGCATTTCATGTTGAGCACATAACCCTTGTTAGCCGTTGTTGCTGTTTTTGATTTGTTAGTACCACGAAGCTTGCTGTTGGGTTGTTTGAGGACGATCGGATAGCTACCGTGCTCCTCTCCTCCCTTCTGTTCTGGTTGTTGCTGCTATGAGACGAGTGGATAGCTACCATGCTCTCATGATATTGGGGCTCCAGCGGGTTGAGCCGTTCTGTTCTTGCTTCTGGTACTGCGTGTTGAGATGAGTGGATAGCTACCATACTCTCACATGCTTTGTGGACACTGCGTTGTTGATTCCAGCAGAGTTGCTGCTTCCTTGAGATCTACGATCGCATCGATTCGTGGCTCCAACTCGTTAGCTGCTTCGTAGCTCCGTGGATAATGTCTGTCTGATCACCAGCTGCTGAGTTATTCATTTGAGCTCCCTTGTTCTTCTCCTGTCCTCATGCATTGCATCACATTTATATTTGTGCTATCTACATGTTGTTTTATACTGCTCTCCCTACTTGGGTTTGACCCCTGTCCCTCCGGGGCTATTTGGTTGTTTGTGTGTGTTAAGATAAAATTATCAGTTTTGGTGATAACACGAACAAGATAAATAACTAAATATAAAGCTATCAGATTTGGACCAGAAGTAATCGGGTTAAGGACTTAACCGATTAGGTGTCTACAACAGATCATATAAGAGCAAATCAGATCAAAGTGTATCAGATCCGTTTAGAGGCTTATATATCAGAGTGTATCAGATCCGTTTAGAGGCTTACGTATCAGATCCGAGTATAATATATCAGATCAGATCAGAAGTTTTAAGGTACAGAACTGAAAAGGATTTCAGATTAGACAAAGGTACAGATAAAGAGAGAAAAAGGGAGAAATTCGTTAAAGGAGAAAGATCTTGAAGCTCATATATATACGAAAACAGAATTGAGATCAGAGCCGAAGAAGAGTTCCGATCCGAAACATATTTCATATCTTAGCTTCAGATCTTAACAGCTATTTATTCCAGAGAATCGAAAAATCATGATTAAAGCATAGAAAGCCTTTAAGACAAAGTGGATTGAAGAGATTCAAGATCAGAGCTACTTAGAGTATATTGTGCAGGACGCAGAGTTGGTACAATCGATGTTTACCTACTTTGGTATAAAAGACTACTAAGCTCTGACAACAGCAGACAAAACTCAACTCAGCATTAATGGCGCAATTAATGTTCTGTACGATGAAGATATTCAAATATGGTTTGTGTCTACTGGATCATTAAATGACCGTTAAATATGGATGATTATATATAGCTGAAGTAATTCAAGCGGAATATCTCTCTGTCTCTCTGGTTCTCCAGCTCTCTGGCAATTTACGACTTCATCTCTCATCTCCCGGGATAAAAAATTACAAGTCTCAATCCATTCGATATCCCAGCTTTCAAATCCCGAAGAACACCCTTGAAGTTTTTCATCAGAAATTTATCTTCGAGATTTTCTTCTGGTTTACATTAGCAAAATAGTCTTATTGTATAAGAAACCAAAAGTGTTACAAACTCAGATAGTTTCGTATTCATTGATATATTCAGATCAGAGTCTGTAAAGAACTTGCGATTTTAAGTAGTTCTTAAATACTTTCATTTGTAATCAGCAGAGGATTCTGCATTGTATTTGGTTGTTAGGAGTTCACTATAAGCGAGGCTTAAGTGAGTGGGTTCTTGCAGACGCTGGAAACATCAAAGTCTTCTAGTGGAACCTTTCTGAAAAGGAAGAATGGGAGACGTAGGATTTTAATATCCGAACTTTCAGAAACAAATTCTTGACTCTCTCTATTTACATTACTTTCATCATTATTTTATATACTGTTCAGTGTTTAATCGATTTATTTCCGCACATTTTTGTTAACCGAGAAAACAGATTTGAACTGAGAGCCTCAAAGCTGGTCACTCAGCTTTGAGTTAAGCACAGGCTTGTAAAATCATTTTAAAAGGATTTAAATTAGAAAAATTGAAGGAGTTCATTCAACCCCACCCTTCTGAACTCCTGATCTTATTTTATCTCTATTTTCGATCCTATAAATTGGTATCAGAGCCTTGTCACCTCAGTTATTGAACTGTCTGATCTTTAGTGCTTAAATTCAAATATGTCTACTTCTGACAATAAGATTACTATGTTTTCTAAGGATGAGTATGATGACTGGAATATCATATTGCAAGCCCATCTAGCAGCTCAGGATGATGACATGTGGTTTGTCATAACAGATGGACCCATGAAGATCATGAAGGCCAACACGATCATGGCTATTACTACTGGTGCTCCTCAATGGATAGAAAAGACCAGACTTGAGTACACATCAGAAGATAAGAAGAAAGAGAATCTGGACAACGTAGCAAAGGATATACTCTACAAGACGTTGGACAAAAATATGTTCAGCAAAATAAAGACCTGCGCTACTGCAAAAGAGATTTGGGAAAAGATGACACAAATATGCGAAGGAAAAAATGAAACAAAAGAAAATAATCTGACTGTTGCCAGCAGAAGTATGAGTCAATCAAGATGAGAGAAGGAGAGACCATGACCGAATTTTACGAGAGATTCAGCTCTGTCGTGATCGAGCTGACAAGCCTTGGAAAGGAGTATACCAACAGAGAACTGGCTCTTAAAGTGATGAGAGCACTGCCAAGGGAATGGGATGTGAAGATGATGGCAATGCGAGAATCGAAAGATCTGAAAAAGTTGGAACTCCATGATCTGTTCTCCAATCTTAAAGCTTATGAGTTCGAGCTGGAAACCAGATCAGAGGCTGGGCCATAACCTCACATCCCACGAAGGCTCTTGCTGCTACAACTTCAGAACAGAGCTCACGAAGCAAGTCAGCAGAGCAAATCAGCAACGACACAATGTCCCTCTTCGTATAGAAGTTTGGTAAATTTATGAGAAGATCTCAAAACCCTTCTTTTAATCATAACAATGCACATAAATATGAAAATATTTCTACTGATCAAAATTGTTATAACTGTGGCAGACCTGAGCATTTTGCAGCTGATTGCAACAGACCTAAGAAAGATGACAGGTCAAAGAAAGATGATAAGCGGTGATGGATCTGTGTAAACAGATCAAGATCTTAGTTTTGAATTACACAAAAACTGTTATTGTTTTTCTAATATCTCTACGTAGTGTGCAGATGTTTATTAGAAGAGAAATCTGATGTGGTGTATCGCCTAAAGAGAAGAAGTCTGAATGTGACGTGAAGACAAGTCTGGAAAAGACTTGATGAAGAGATCCTATAGAAATCTGCTGAAAAAGAGAAGTCTGGAGAAGACTGTGAAGAGAAATCTGAAACGCTGAAACATTAAAGAAGACAAGTCTGGCAGACGTACGAAGAGAAGAAATGGAATCAGATGTCGACAGAAGATGTAACAGTAGAAATCAGAACAGAGGCAAAGTGAAGTTGATTTCAGCAGTAAATAAGAAGCGAAGCAGTAGATAAGATGCAAGCAGATGTTGCAATATTCGGAAGTCGTTGAGGCACTCAGTAGTTGAGGCAGCAGAAGTAAATCAAAGATCGAAGAGAGACCAGAAGCTGAAAAGATAAAAAGAAGCGAAGCAGTTGTTGGTACAGAAGAAAAATGCTGAGTTTATTCACACGTTGATAACAGAGAAGCAATCATACGTTGCGCTAAATAAAAGTTTAACCAGATTTAGTGCAAAGACAAAAATGAAACAGACGGAACAGTAGAAAATTTCAGTAGTAGATGAGTTGCAACAGAAGTCAGATATTGCAAGAGAAGCCAATTTAGTTGTTGATCAGATGTTGGACAAAAGAAGTTGACAAGCAGTGAGATGTTACAAAGATGAATCAGCTGTTGCAAGTTAATGAATCAGCTGTTACGCGTAGATAAACATGAATCAGCCGTAGCGCTAAGATAGAACAGTTGAAACAGAAGATGTGAGCGAACAATTGAACAATCGCATGCTTTCAGTAGTTGCAAAGAAAAGATAATATCAGATGTTGAACATATGCAGAAGCTGATAACAGTTGACGAAACAATGAAGAAACAAAAGCTGATAACAGATGTGGATTAGTTGAAGAGAAGAAAAGCTGTGGAGAAGCGAAGCAGTTGGCAGAATAATATGTGTAGACTGATTGGAATATGCAAGTCAACAGCTAAGCACATTCATTTGTAGAAACAATCAGCTGTTGAAGTATTCAAAGGTTGCGAAACACTTAGATGTTTCATAGATACAGAAAACGACAAAAATCCTGCAAAAGAAAGGACACAAGGACAACCCTGTCGGTACTTTAAAGAATCTTCATCAGCTCTTTAGGAGCAATTCCCAAGTGTGTGAGATTTATTATTTCGAGAGTTATGCATACACTGTAAATCTCACACACACAGAGATTCATTCACATTCACGAGAGTTGAGCTAAACAGTATAGTGAATGAATCTCAACCCCAATACAAAATCAGATCCCGTCCAAGCACGAAGACGTTAAACTCTGTGTCTGTAGCCTTTCTCACAGAGGCGTAAAACAAGTGATTAAGTGACACAGCCGAGGGTTGGTGTAGTTCTAGGAGTTCGAATTTGGGCAGTGGGTAAGTCCCAAATTCGATTGGGTCTGCAGAGCAAATTCTTCTAGTGGATGCCTTCCAGATTTGGAAGAAGGGGAGACGTAGGACATTGATGTCCGAACTTCCAGAAACAAACACTGAGTAATCTCTTTACAATTTACAGTATTCCGCATACGCAATTAATTTAGCACGCATTCATAACAGTAGTGACACTTGCACGCACAAACAGATTTCACACGCAGTCGCGTTACATATGTTTAAACAGAAATCTGTTTGCATCGAGTTTTAAAATGAGGATTCAGTTCTAGTGTTTTCCGCATGTTTTTATCACATACCAGATCTATCTCTGGTGCTCTATTTTAAATGTTCAAGAACCGAGAGGTTTTTAGGACCTCATAATAGCAGCGCTTATTTCTTAATAGTAGCATGTTGCAAAAATTTTTTATTGATCATATCTCGGCCCCTGTTGTGTAGCGTTGTTTATTTTATTGTTGCATCGAGAGATCTGATCCTTCGATCCTAACAAGTGGTATCAGAGCGGGTTGTTCTTGAACGAGAACTCTTTTTAAAACGTATGTGCTATTTTTTTTAAAATGTTTTAAAGTTATTTAAAAATCTTATCTTATGAAGAAAAGGGTGAAAAATTATTTCTGGACAACAGTTTTCTTTTGTCGAGCTGACACAGAATGCGCGAGTTCCGTGTGGATGCCAAGATCCTATTTTGGTTGGGCTTATTTCAGCTCATGGGACGAAATAGAAGAAATGAAAGAAAATCTGAGGGTTCAGATGTCGCCTTTTATGTGGATTTTCATATTTAAGTGACTCATTAGCACGTTTTTTTCTTTGAAACAAAGTTTATTCAAGTGCTCTGGTTACGCGGAAAATCGTATCTAAGCTACAAATGATTTTAAGGTTTAAAATATTTTCAAGCTGAATGTATAAAGATAGGGAGAGTAATGATCTTCGAATTACAGAGTATTTTCCGAAAGAAAATGCGGCAATATTTCTTCTGACGAGCTGACACAGATCTCACAAATCTGTGTGTATGCCAAGATTTTCAGATGCGGTTATGGGGTCACGTCTGGAATGAAATAGGAGAAACTCTGTTATTCGTTTATCCTTAACACCCGTCTGAATACATAAGCTAAACAGTAGCATACGATCAGTTCTTTCAAAATCATCGTTGCATTTGTTCTTCCCAAAATTTCTTTTATTTTCAAAATCTGAAAACTCCTTCTGTTCTAGTTTTTGTTGTGACAGTGTAGGGAGAGCTTTATGTAAAATACATTGGGAAGACCAGCTTTCGAACCCTTTTTGATTCCCACAAAAAGGGAGAGAATTTGTTAGATCATTCATCTGTTATTTGAAGTTTTGTGTAAATCAAAAAGAGAGAGATTGATGGATCTGTGTAAATAGATCCAGTTCTTAGTTTTGAATTACACAAAACCTGTTATTGTGTTTCTAATATCTCTACGTAGTGTGCAGATGTTTATTAGAAGAGAAATCTGATGTGGTGTATCGCCTAAAGAGAAGAAGTCTGAATGTGACGTGAAGACAAGTCTGGAAAAGACTTGATGAAGAGATCCTATAGAAATCTGCTGAAAAGGAGAAGTCTGGAGAAGACTGTGAAGAGAAATTTGAAACGCTGAAACATTAAATAAGACAAGTCTGGCAGACGTATGAAGAGAAGAAATGGAATCAGATGTCAATAGAAGATGTAACAGTAGAAATCATAACAGAGGCAAAGTGAAGTTGATTTCAGCAGTAAATAAGAAGCGAAGCAGTAGATAAGATGCAAGAAGATGTTGCAATATTCGGAAGTCGTTGAGGCACTTAGTAGTTGAGGCAGCAGAAGTAAATCAAAGATCGAAGAGAGACCAGAAGCTGAAAAGATAAAAAGAAGTGAAGCATTTGTTGGTACAGAAGACAACTGCTGAGCTTATTCAGACGTTGATAACAGAGAAGCAATCAGACATTGCGCTAAAGAAAAGTTTAACCAGACGTAGCGCAAAGACGAAAATGAAACAGACGGAACAGTAGAAAATTCAGCAGTAGATGAGTTGCAACAGAAGTCAGATATTGCAAGAGAAGCCAATTCAGTTGTTGTCAGATGTTGGAAAAAAGAAGTTGACAAGAAGTGAGATGTTACAAAGATGAATCAGCTGTTGCAAGTTAATGAATCAGCTGTTACGCGTAGATAAAGATGAATCAGCCGTAGCGCTAAGATAGAACAGCTGAAACAGATGATGTGAGCGAACAATTGAACAATCGCATCTTTTCAGCAGTTGCTGTCAGGCCTCGTGCTGACAACAGAGTAAAACCACACAAACACAAGCGGAAGCTACTAAAAAGCCGGTAAAATTTTTGCTTTTGGCCTGACGGTTTAAAACAATATAATTTAAAATACGGCAATACTCAAAATAGATATCCCAGTTTAACAAAACCACCACAACAAACGGTACATTATAAACATGTATAAAACACCTGGTAACAACCACAACTGAGTACAACAAAATACAACAATAGCACAGGGCATCCCCTAGCTAAATGTACCGATACATAAATATATGCTATACGCTACTGGGATACTCTAACCACCTCCTGCGGCACCTCTAGCTGGGTCAAAAACCACGACCAGCTGTAGAACCTGAACAACAAAACAGGCAAGGAAAACAAACCAAGCCCCAGAGGGACATGGGGTCAAACCCCAGTACGGAGAGCAACTGAAACAGCTAAAGAAAAAACATTAGATAAAATGCAGATGTGATGCATGAGACACCCGATAACAGCTGAAGGCTACAACCGAAAAGGGATCCAAGGAACTCAAACATAGCTCCATAGAATCTGCAACAAACGGTGGCCACTGGTGTGTGTTCAAAGTGTGGTAATGAGCCACTCGCCTTGACACCACACCCGAATACTAGATGCATCAAACAGCTCAACCTGCCGTTACACAACTCATGCACTGTGGTAGTTAACCACTCGGCGCATGAGGGCTAACAAATCCCAGCAGGGAGATGAGAGTGCGGTATCGCCACTCGCCCTCGCATCCTGGTAAGAAACAACATCACAATACAACAAGATACGAGACAACAACACAATGCACAATACGCCTGATCTGAAATGCAAGTGATATAATGCGTGTATGCACATAACAGTAGGCGAGAGTGCGGTATCGCCACTCGCCCTCGCATCCTGGTAAGAAACAACATCACAATACAACAAGATACGAGACAACAACACAATGCACAATACGCCTGATCTGAAATGCAAGTGATATAATGCGTGTATGCACATAACAGTAGGCAGTAAACACTGGCAGCAATACACGAAACAACAATCAGCCATCACTGCATTTATCATGCAAAACACATGCTGTAACAAGCTCAACCCGTACCTTAATTCTGAACGATTACCACAACAAGAGTCCCGAGAATTTTGGTTTAGACCTGCTAACACACAACGCACAAAACATAAATCTCACGGGACACAGGCATAGAACTCACGGCTTGGAGTTACACACTCAAACCATCTAACATCCTACTCAACAAATCAACAGGAAGCTCAATAACAAAGCTCTAAGGTAAGATCTTATCTCTGAATCGAAGGGCTACCTGCACAGCGAACACACGGCCGAAGGAAGCACTTCATGATCTTACTTCCAGCTAACAACAGCTCCCAAGAGTGGTATATAATGAAAGAGCTTCTCAAGAGGAGTCCAAAGCTACCTTGAAAGTCCAAAAAGGTGACCTGAAACGACGGGAATTCGCCGGAGAAACTCACGGTGAACAGTGTTCTAAGGTTCGAAGCGAAGAACAACAATCGGGAGAAAATATCGCTAAGTATGGAATCTAATAATCCAGTTGAAGACCAAGTCTTCTAATAAATATATACACTTCACACCAGCTGACAGCAGCAAGAGCGGGTTCCACAGACAAAACCAACAGTTGCACTGTTCCACAAACCAATGGCTCGATATGCGCTACAACAGATTCCTACTGCTGGACACTAAAACTGCCAACAGCTGGAAAACCCAACAGCTGAATTCTAAAACAATTCTAAGCAAAACGGCGTCGCATCAACTTAACCAAACAACGTCGCATGGGACACATCATCCTTGCTGTCAACAGCTGATCAACCAAACCAGCTGCTGGATAAAACAATCTAACCGATCCCTCAACAGTAATTGTCTTACGCGACCAGCAGCTGACTCCCAAAACGCTGCGTTTCAACTAAATAGAACGGCGTCGTAAAGAACCCAACAGCGGATCACTACTGAAGGCAAACGCACCAATTGCTGAACAACAAAACACGCTAACTATCCAACATCTTAAATCTACGTAAGCGCTACTGCTGATTCTTAACCAAACACAAAGTCTGATATAATATACGCGTTCAACAGATCTCTACTGTTCAGTAGGTCAAAACGACGACGTTTGCACCCTATACAAAACCAACAGCTGGTCTCTAACGCGAAATTTCAAAACTGTCCAGAATTATTTCAAATGTGAATCCGACCCAAAATTATATACAAAACCTTCAAATGAAATCTGAACATCTAGAATTCATTAAGAACCGATTAATCCAACAATTAAACTTTATTAAATTTCAGGTCACACATTTCTCCACCATTAAAAAGGATTTCATACTCGAAATCAAAAAACAATTCTTGAAATACAACACAGCAACAGAAAGACAAAACATAGATTCGCCTTGTAGGGAAGCCACGTCGGATCCGGATCACGCCTCCCGACGAGGCAGCGGAAGAAAGAAACAATGGCCGGGAGACGATCAATACGATAAAATAACAACAACCATAGGGTGTTTAGGATTGCTACCTTGCTGGCAACTCATGCCTGACTCCGACCGGTTTCGTAAAGAAAAAGGCACTTCACGGTAGGCACGGACGGATTCTCCTCATCAAGATTGGCCGGAAACGATTTTCCGGCGAAGAGAGGCGGCGGCAGCGGCGGCGCACGGCGAGCGGCGGCGGCGGCTTTTTGGAGAGGAAAAGGGGGCGGCACACTAAGCTCTAGGTTTAGGGTTTAGTGTTGTGTATCAAGTATGTTATCAAGTCTATATTAAATAGACTATGTGGTGGACTTGGACCGGCCCAACGGGCCCGGGTCCAACGGATGAACATTCAGTTCATCCCCATCACCGAGACTTCATCGTAACTCCGATCGCCGATCAGATCGGACCGATCGACTCAGTTTCCAAAACTGAATACTATGATCTGAAAAACCATTTTTCAGACCCCAGTGCAAAATTATCGTTTTGCCCCTCAACATCGGCAAATCACGATTTGACCTCTGTTGACCTTTTAGGAAGTTCGCCTCCAAAAATCCTCTTCGTATGCTCAACACATTGAGCTGAGTATTCGTGCGGGAATCTCGAATCCAGTACTTGTGTGACCCTCAATGGTTCAGGGATACAGCTAGCCGTG
>KV014971.1:138126-152153 GCA_001598015.1 Dorcoceras hygrometricum | reverse complement strand
ATCCCACGGGACACGGCACAGAACTCATGGCTGGGAGTTATACACTCAAACCAGCTATCATCCTACTCAACAACTCAACAGGAAGCTCAGTAACAAAGCTCTAAGGTAAGATCTTATCTCTAAATCGAAGGGCTACCTGCACAGCGAACACACGGCCTTAGGAAGCACTTCGCGATCTTACTTCCAGCTAACAACAGCTCCCAAGAGTGGTATAGAATGAAAGAGCTTCTCAAGAGGAGTCCAAAGCTACCTCGAACGTCCAAAAAGGTGACCGGAAACGACGGGAATTAGCCGGAGAAACTCACGGTGAACATTGTTCTAGGGTTCGAAGCGAAGAACAACAATCGGGAGAAAATATCGCTAAGTATGGAATCTGATAATCCAGTCGAAGACCAAGTTTTCTAATATATATATATACACTTCACACCAGCTGACAGCAGCAAGAGCGGGTTCCACCGACAAAACCAGCAGTTGCACTGTTCCACAAACCAACGGCTGGATATGTGCTACAACAGATTCCTACTGCTGGACACTAAAACTGCCAACAGCTGAAAAACCCAACGGCTGAATTCTCAAACAATGCTAAGCACAATGGCGTCGCATCAACTTAACCAAACGACGTCGCATAGGACACGTCATCCTTGCTGTCAACAGCTGATCAACCAAACCAGCTGCTGGATAAAACAATGCAAAAATCCCTCAACAGTAATTGTCTTACACGACCAGCAGATGATTCCCAAAACGCTGCGATTCAACTAAATAAAACGGCATCGTAAAGAACCCAACAGCTGATCACTACTGAAGGCAAACGCACCAACTGCTGAACAACAAAACGCGCTAACTATCCAACATCTTAAATCCACGTAAGCGCTACTGCTGATTCTTAACCAAACACAAAGTCTGATATAATATACACGTTCAACAGATCTCTACTGTTCACTAGGTCAAAACGACGACGTTTGCACCCTATACAAAACCAACAGCTGGTCTCTAATGCGAAATTACCAAACTGTCCTGAATTATTTCAAATGTGAAATCCAACCCAAAATTATATACAAAACCTTCCAAATGAAATCTGAACATCCAGAATTCCTTAAGAACCGATTAATCCAACAATTAATCTTTATTAAATTTCAGGTCTCACAGTTGCAAAGAAAATATAATATCAGATGTTGAACATATGCAGAAGCTGATAACAGTTGACGAAACAATGAAGAAACAAAAGCTGATAACAGATGTTGATTAGTTGAAGAGAAGAAAAGCTGTTGAGAAGCGAAGCAGTTGACGGAATAATGTGTAGACTGATTGGAATATGCAAGTCAACTGCTGAGCACATTCATTTGCAGAAAAAATCAGCTGTTGAAGTATTCAAAGGTTGCGAAACACTCAGCTGTTGCATAGATACAGAAAACGACAAATGCCTGCAAAAAGAAAAGACACAAGGACAACCCTGTCGGTACTTTAAAGAACACCTTTTAACGGGAAGAAAATTGTGTCAAACGAATTAATTTGAAGGAAAGATATAAATACAAGAAGCACTATTGAAGATAAAAAAGATATTGACGTTGTGTGAGGAATTCAAACGAAAAAAAAAGAAACGCACAGTGCTAAGATAGAGAGGGAAGAAAAACAGAGTGACGAAGCAGTCGACCACCATGAGAGAAGAGCTTATCGCTAGTGTTGACTGCTGAGTCTCAATCAGCTCTTTAGGAGCAATTCCCAAGTGTGTGAGATTTATTATTTCGAGAGTTATGCATACACTATAAATCTCACACACACAGAGATTCATTCACATTCACGAGAGTTGAGCTAAACAGTATATTGAATGAATCTCAACCCCAATACAAAATCAGATCCCGTCCAAGCACGAAAACGTTAAACTCTGTGTCTGTAGCCTTTCTCATAGAGGCGTAAAACAAGTGATTAAGTGACACATCCGAGGGCTGGTGTAGTTCCAGGAGTTAGAATTTGGACAGTGGGTAAGTCCCAAATTCGATTGGGTCTGCGGATCAAATTCTTCTAGTGGATGCCTTCCAGATTTGGAATAAGGGGAGACGTAGGACATTGATGTTCGAACTTCCATAAACAAACACTGAGTAATCTCTTTACGATTTACAGTATTCCGCATACACAATTAATTTAGCACGCATTCATAACAGTAGTCACACTTGCACGCACAAACATATTTCACACGCAGTCGCGTTACATATGTTTAAACAGAAATCTGCTTGCATCAAGTTTTAAAATGAGATCCAGTTCTGGTGTTTTCCGCATATTTTTATCACATACCAGATCTGTCTCCGGTGCTCTATTTTAAATGTTCAAGAACCGAGAGTTTTTTAGGACCTCATAATAGCAGCGCTTATTTCTTAATAGCAGCATGTTGAAAAAATTTTTATGGATCAGATCTCGGCCCCTGTTGTGTAGCGTTGTTTATTTTATTTTTGCATCGAGAGATCTGATCCTTCGGTCCTAACAAGCGAACCACAAAAATAAGAAGGAACAGATATGAGAAAAGGCCCCAGAAAAAGAATGACCAAAAATTACTTGTTGCTGAGGAAAGCAATAGCAAATGGGCAGACTCAGACTCTGTAACAACATCAAGCAGCTCATCAAGTGAGAAGGAGAAGGAAGAAGTCCACTGCTTGATGACAAACCAAACTACTGAAGATGAGGTATTTGATTTCTCCAATAATGAATTTACACGAGAGGACCTCATCACTGCACTTAATGATATGGTCCATGAGTACAGAAACTGTCTCAAACATTCTATGAAATAAGGCTGAAACCGGAAGTTTGAAAAATATTTCATCTGAACCAAGCACTGCTCAGCTCGGGGAAACTGATAGTTTACAAACGGAGTTGAGTAAGATAAAAATTGATAATGATTCCTTGAGAATAAAGTCCTGTGAGCTCTCATCTGAAAATGAAATCATAAATAAAGTGATGAGTTCCTGGACTAAGTCTTCGGTTTCCTTGAGTAAGCTGCATGAAACCCAGAAGCCATTAAATGACAAAACTAGCTTAGGTTTCATCTTTGATTAAAGCAGCTCAGAGAAAACAAGTACTCAATCAGATCTGGCTGATGACAAATTAAAGAAAATTAATTTTGTCAAAGCTAGTGTGATACATGATGTTTGTGAGTCGGTCAAGTATGATGACCAGATCATTGGAAAGCCGAACCAAAAGTGTAAAACTGATATTGGTTACATCAAGATAGAGAACTGTAAGCCCAGCTGGCTAACGAACAGACTTGAATAGGGAAAGGCGAAAGCTGTACCTAAGTCGTCTCAGAATAGCGTGGTTCAACGAAGGCTAAATTTACATGGGTAAAGGTTCAGCCTAAGTGTGATCTGAATGGTCAGAGTACAAAACAAAAGCTCAACAGATTGCACAAAAATTCAGCACGAACCCTTGTGGACATTCATACTGGGAAAACTATTAAGGTAATTCAAGTATGGGTCTTGAAAAGGGTAATCCGATCTGGACCCAAATAAAATTGGATACCAAAAATTTATTTTTGTGATTTCAGGATAACAGGTACTCAAATTCGGAGGACTCAATCAAATGGTATCTGGATAGTGGCTGTGCAAGGCACATGACTGTCAATCCAAATCTGTTATCAGAACTGAAGCCATACAAAGGACCCAGAATTGTCTTTGGTGACAACTCACACGGTAACACTGTGGATAAGGGTAATCTTACCCATGGTAACCATTCAATTCATGATGTTTTCTTGTTGATAACCTGTGATATAATCTTATTAGTATAAGTCAGCTGTGTGGCAATGGTTACACAGTTAAATTTCAAAAGCACACGTGCACAGTTCAGAATCCATATGGTCGACAGTATTAGTAGGAAATAGGTCGGGGAATACCTACACAGTAAACTGGTCAGAGCATATGGGGGCTGAACAAGTCTACCTAGCAGCTAACTCTTCCAAGAGATGGCTGTGGCACCAGAGAATGAATCATCTGAATTTCAAAACACTTGCCAAACTGAGTAAGCTTGATTTGGTTTCTGGTATGCCCAAAAAAAATTTTCAAAAAACAAGATTTGTTCAGCATGTCAGCTGGGAAAACATATTCGTTCCGCTTTTAAAAAGAAATGCGGTAATAGTTCTACCCAAAGCTTGGAGCTTTTTTACATATGGATCTTTTTGGTCCAATACCCGTAACTAGCTTAGGGGGAACAAAATACACCCTTGTTGTTGTTGATGATTTGACATGGGTGGTGTTTCTAAAATCAAAGGATCAGACCGCTGACCAGCTGATAAAGCTTTTAAAACATTTGCAAAATGACAAAATCTTGCAGTGTCAACCGGATAAGGAGTGATAGAGGTACTGAGTTTTTAAATCATAAACTATCCTATTATCTGGAAGATATTTGAATAAATCATGAGCTTTCAGCAGCTAGAACTCCCCAGCTGAACGGGTTGGCTGAGAGAAGAAACCGTACTTTAAAAGAAGCTGCTAGAACTATGATTGCTGATTCCGGCATTTCTCAAAAATTCTGGGCTGAAGCAGTTAACACAGCTTGCTACACTCAAAACAGATCAATGATTAACAAGAATCATGGCGTTACCCCATATGACATCTGGAGTGGCAAGAAACCTAACATTTCTTATTTCAAGGTGTTTGGATGCAGATGTTTTGTTTATAACAATGGCAAAAAACATCTAACCGCCTTTGATGCAAAATCTGATGCATTTGTTTTCCTTGGATACTCAGCCGTGAGCAAAGCTTATGGAGTATTTAACAACCGGAGCTTGACGGTTGAAGAATCAGCTCACGTTGTATTCGATGAAACCAGTTTTAGATCAAATTCAGCTGCAAGCTTAAATGACTTTTGTACACGTCTGGAATCAACCAGCTTAGACGAACAAGTGATGACGTGCCACAAATTAGATATTCAGTTGCTACACAGCAAGCACTGAACACTCCACACGATGACATAGTTGATCTGACAGGTAACATAGAAGTCATTGATTTGACTAATGTTGACCAAGTGCAGGAACATATCGCAACCAGTGTGCCTGCTGCTGGAGATCAAATGACTAATGCACAAGATGATGCAAAAGCCGATCATACAATCCATCAAGTGGTACCTGATTCACATGACGCACAACATTCACATCAATTGGAATAAGTACCAGTGATCAAGATGAAGACATACAGCCAGACATCCAAGTTGAACAGGGAGCAAATCCAATCGGATCTGACCTTCGATGGAATAGAAATCATCCACTTGAGCAGATCATAGGTTATGTACATTTATCCTATTCGCACACGAGGCCAGCTTATGCATGAGTACTTCGATTCAGCATTCATTTCTCGTATAGAACCTAAGATGATAGAAGAAGCCTTAGCAGACTCAAGATGGATAGATGCTATGCAAGACGAATTTAGCCAATTTAAGAGAACAATGTATGGAAGTTAGCTCCTCGACCTACTAATCATCAGTGATAGGAACTAAATGGGTCTTTAGGAACAAACTGAATGAGGATGTTTTTGTATAAGAAACAAGGCTAGGCTAGTAGCTCAAGGTTTTAGACAATTTGAAGGAATATATTTTGATGAAACCTTCGCTCATGTAGCCAGATTAGAAGCCATCCGCATGTTTCTTGCAAATGCTGCATTCAAAGTCTTTCAGGTGGATGTAAAGAGTGCCTTTCTGAATGGCATCTTGACTGAGAAGTTTATTTTGAACAACCTCCTGGCTTCGTAAATCATACATATCCAGATCATGTTTATAAACTGGATAAGGCTCTATATGAGTTGAAACAAGCACCCAAAGCTTGGTATGAAACACTTTCAAAATTCCTTATTGATCATGATTTTGTATTAGGCACAGTTGATAAGACCTTATTCAAAATTGTGAAAAATGATCATGTTCTTTTGGTACAAATATATGTTGATGATATTATTTTTGGGCCAACTAATCCCAAATTGTGCCAGAAGTTTTCTAAATTGATGCAGGAAAAATTCGAGATGAGTATGATGGGAGAGCTAACATTCTTTCTAAGCTTACAAGTAAGACATCTTGAGAATGGAATATTCATAAATCAAGCTAAGTACAAGAAGGAACTGCTGAAAAAGTTCGGAATGGAGAATAGTTCAGCCGCAGCTACCCCGATGAGTGCATCAATCAAACTTGACAAATATGAAGTTGGAACTGCAATTGAGTTATCTTTATATCATGGTATTATTGGCTCACTGCTTTACTTGACAGCTAGCAGACCAGAAATCATGTTTGTTGTCTGTATGTGTGCTAGATTCCAAGTGTAGCCTAAACAATCTCATTGTATTGCAGTTAAGCGGATATTAAAATATCTTAAGGGAAATTAAAATGTGGGTCTTTGGTATCCCAAAGACTCCATTTTTCAACTAATCAATTATAGTGATGCAGATTATGCAGGTTGTAGAATTGATAGGCTTAGCACAAGCTGTACTTGTCAATTCTTGGGAGATCGGCTGATTTCCTGGTTTAGTAAGAAGCAGAAATCAATTTCTACATCCACAGCTGAAGCAGAGTATCTAGCAGCTGGAAGCTGTTGTGTTCAGATCTTATGGATTCAACATCAGCTTAGAGATTACGACATTGATGCTTCTGAAGCTCCTATTTTATGTGGCAATACCAGTGCCATAGCCATTACTCAGAACCCTGTGCTGCATTCCAGAACAAAACTCATAGACATAAGGAACCACTTCATAAGAGATCACCTGCTTAAGAAGGATGTCCGGCTGGAGTATTTTTCCATAGATCAGCAAGTTTTTGATATCTTCATGAGACATCTACCAGACGCTAAGTTTTCGTATTTTTGAAATATTCTTGGTCTCTTAGAATTGTCTTAATATATTTTTTTGCGAGATATTGCAGGTTGGACAACTTTAGTTTACTTCATCTTTGGGTCTTCTGTTCAGGGAGAACGACGAGGAACCTCAGTTTTGGTAAACTTCAGTTTTGGGAGAACCTCAGCTTTAGGGGGAACAATAGATCAGAGTTAATAAGTGCTGAGTCAGCTGAATACGTGTGATCTGAATCTATTCAGTCTATGCGTATATACAACTGATACTCATATGTGATATGATCTAATAGTACCCCAGCTGGAACATTAAAAAGATCAACGGTTGTAATGTATTTAAATTGGCGGTTCAATTTTCACTTTTAACCATACGGGTTAAATTTCAAAAATTGTTTCAAATTCTGATCGAGCCATCAGATGATTGACACGTGTGTTGTCATCATGCGTCACATCTACATTGTCACTTGTACCGTTTCATATTCCTTTTTCTCTTATACGTCTCTCTAACACTTACCTTGAAATATTATTCTCGTGCTTTCAATGTTTTCTTTGTTTGCAGATTATCTCTTTCCTCAGTATTTTTCTTTGATATATCAACTAAAATTGCTGCTTTACTCATTTAGAACGCTCTACAGGTCAACTTTGACTCAGTTTTGAGTCTTTCTGATAGCGGTATGGTTTCGATGTTCAAAACCCTTGAGTCATCTGGACTCCGTGGATTTATGGATTGTTCAGCTGCTATATATGAATAAGATTTAGTGGCTTTCTTTGAAAATGCCATCGTGAGAGAGAATGCCGTGATAAGCTCCGTTCAGGGAATGTTTGTGGAAATCTCAGAAGAACTGTTTGCTGGCAGTTTTGACCTACCGTCAGAAGGGTCAGAAGTCTGTGAATGAGTTGTCTATCGATCTGATAAATGAAGCGAGGAGAGCTTTTTATGCTACTGGAGAGTCGATCAAAACTTCTTGCAAAAAGAATGAAATGAAGATAGAGTTTCGTCTGTTGAAATCTATTCTGGCCAAGATAGTTACAGAAAAGGCTGGTTCTTTTGATGCAGTAACACACGAACGGTTTTTGCTCATGATAGCCATCCATGGCGGAATCAAAATTAATTGGAGAAAATTTATATTCGACATTCTGAAGGAGATGGTGACTCCCTCATCGAAGCATGGGGTTTGTAGTTCAACTCTGTATTCTACTAAAGGGAGCCCCAGATCTAAATCTAGGGGAACCGAATCCGTTCCCACCTCTGAAGGTTCTTACTGTCAAGACCGTCGGCACCTACATTGCTAAGAACAAAACTTTGCCAACAGATTCTGAAGAGGTGAAGGAGAAGGCAGTGGTGGAGAAGGTTGTTAAGGCAGCAGTGAAGAGGAGACCAGCTCCTGCTTCTGAACCTGTTGCGAATAAGAAACGCACTACTGTTGGGAGAGACGCTCCCAAGGAAAATAATTTGTCGATCATAACAGTGGTACAAGATGATGAGCCAATTTCTGTAGTCTCTGCTGGGAGCCCCACAGTCCAAAGAAGCCAAGCTCCTAAAAGAAAATTGATTTTCCAGGAGCAGTCAGATGAGGAGGAGACAGAGAAGGAGGAAAGGTATGAGGAGGAGACAGATAAGGAAGAGAAAGATGTGGAGGCTACTGACTCTGAAGACATGGTACCCTTGAGCAATGTACTAAAGCTGACTGAGACATCAGTGTTTGATGAAGAGTCACTGCCGATTGATGAAATTTTGAAGCAGATACCTGAGGATATGATGCTTCCATCTATCTCGACTGAGGATCCAACATCGATTAAGTTTGGCCGCTGTATTGCATTCAAGGAAGTGGACTGGTAAAAGTCCACCATTCCGCGGTTGACCCTGCTGCAAAGGGGAAGTAGCCCCTTGTGGAGGAGATAAAGGGCAATCCGGCCAAGGAGATTTTTGCTTTTGATTTCTGCAGATTTCGACTTTCTTGTACAGATTAGAGATGCAGTTGTAGAGAAAATAGCTACAGTATTCTTATCCTTTCAGATTTGAAGTCCGTTTCAGATCTTGCACCCAAAGAAGAGTAGATGTTGAAATGGGCTGAGACAGATTCTTTACAGACGGCTGTTTAGAGGCGCTTGTATATTATGGCCAAATACAGAGAGATGCTTCTTAGAAAATTTTTGCAGGCTAGGCGCAGCAATTTTGAATCCGACACGCCAACTTCAGCCATTGATCTTCAAGTTCTTGAATTGCTTTCAGACGCTCACCGCTTTGTTTTGATCAAATTGGTGGAGCAATTGAGGCAACATAAACTGGAGTGGACACGACCTTCTACCTCAAATCTGTTTGGAAGAGCTGATGAACAGGGCAACGGAATTCATTCGCAAATTTATTCGAACGTTTCTTCAACTAGTTTGGTAAGGTCTCTACTCTTCATTGATGTGTCTTGGACAGTAGTACAGGGCACAAATCCTAAGCCTGCGAGGTTAGCGTGGCCAATTATTTCAAAACAGAAGAAGTCGCTACCGCAAAGGCCGTTCGTAGATGCTTTTGACCCTATCTGTGTTTTCATTGAACCACTTCAAGACCTTGATTCTTGAAGACCTTATTCTGTGATTTTTCAGAGGAATTGGGCGGAAATTTGTACAGATGTTGTTCAGTTTTATCTTTTTGGACATCTACTGCCAACGGGTTCAGTCAATCATTGTACAGATATCATTGCCATAGATACATATTTGGATACAGAGACAGTTCCTAGTGGGATTTTGATGCATTTCAGCATGGTCAGAATGCTAAAGGTTTTGTTGATTTCTTTGTACAGCAGATATCAGATGATTCACCTTCTTCAAGTCAAAGTTCTTCATGTTCGACTTCTTCCAGATAGACTTCTTCCAGTGATTCTCCTGTTCACTTTTCAGAAGCTCATCCTCAGATTGACATGCCAACTGCTGCTATTACAACTTCACAGAATCGACTGCACAACTGTGGGATTCTATTTATCAGATTCAATTTGAGCAGGTGCAGACTCGAGAACGTGCAGAGGAGCTGAAATATGACCTTCAACGAAGATTACCAAACATGAGATGGCTTTTGCACAATACACGGCGAGAAATGGTCTACATGGCTCTATTCAATGACGTCCAACGGGAGGTACAGATTCAGAAGACTGGTTTGACTCAAGAGCTATCTGCATTCTGTTTGGAAACTCAGGAGGTCCTCTCTACTCTTCGTGCCCAACTCTCAGAAATCATTGCCTATATCAATAGAGGGTGTGATGACAAAAAGGGGAAGGAAGTAGCTGTGGTCCACAGCCTGATGACAGAAGCAGATCTGGAGGTGGAGGAAGCAGAAGTGAACCACCTAAGAGAGGAAGTGGATCGTACAGAGGAAGAGGGAGTAGAAGCTCTGATTTTATCCGATGGTTTTCTTAAGTAGTTTTTCAGTTCTTGTACAAAGCTCTTGTACTTAGCCTTTTTGATTGAAAATATAGCAAAGACTTGGAGCAAATTATTTTTGTCTCTTTTAAGTCATAAGCTGCTAAGTTTGTCATCAGCAAAAAGGGGGAAATTGTTAAGATAAAATTATAAGTTTTGGTGATAACACAAACAAGATAAATAACTGAATATAAAGCTATCAGATTTGGACCAGAATTAATCGGGTTAAGGACTTAACCGATTAGGCGTATACAACAGATCATATAAGAGAAAATCAGATCCGAGTGTATCAGATCCATGCAGAGGCTTATATATCAGATTCCAGTGTATCAGATCCGTTCAGAGGCTTACGTATCAGATCCGAGTATAACAGATCGGATCAGATCAGAAATTTTTAAGGTATTGAACAGAGAAGGATTTCAGATTAGACAAAGGTACAGATAAAGAGAGAAAAAGGGAGAAATTCGTAAAGGAGAAAGATCTTGAAGCTCATATATATATACGTACCAGAATTGAGATTAGAGCCGAAGAAGAGTTCAGATCCTAAACAGATTTCAGGTCTCAGCTTCAGATCTTAACAGCTATTTATTCCATAGGATTCAATGATCACGATTAAAGCATAAAAAGCCTTTAAGACAAAGTGGATTGAAGAGATTCAAGATCAGAGCTACTTAGAGTATATTGTGCAGGACGTAGAGTTGGTACAGTCGATGTTTACCTACTTTGGTATAAAAGTCTACTAAGCTCTGACAACAGCATACAAACCTCAACTCAGCATTAATGGCACAATTAATGCTCTGTACGATGAATATATTAAAATATGGTTTGTGTCTACTAGCTCTTAAATGACCATTGAAGATGGATGATTATATATAGCTGAAGTAATTCAAACGGAAAATCTCTCTGTCTCTCTGGTTCTCTATCTCTCTGGCAATTTACGACTTCATCTCTCATCTCTCGAGATAAAATATTTCACGTCTCAATCCATTCGATATCCCAACTTTCAAATATCGAAGAACACACTTGAAGTTTTTCATCAGAAATTTATCTTCGAGATTTCCTTTTGGTTTACATTATAAAAATAGTATTATTGTATAAGAAATCAGAAGTGTAACAAACTCAGATTGTGAGAACTGTAATTACGGGTTTGATTAGTGCCGTGTTACGAACAGATTTGAGGAAATAGCCGATTTAATCTCGTAAGATGTTTGAGCAGATTTGATCGGAAGGATTTAATCGGAGATATGTGCCTTGTGAATTATCGAGTATTCAGTCTAGTAATATTGGTCAAAACTGTTTGTGAGATCAGATTTGGATGCGGGCAGGTTTGAGTATATGAGCTTCGGATTTGATTTAGAAGTGTATCAGGTGTGCATCGTGAAGGGAAGGAGAGAGTAAGTGTTGGACAGATTTGGTATATCGGGAGAATTAGAGTTCAGATTTGGAGAATACCCCACGTGAGTGAATAGAGGCACTGGGAGGATCGATTTGATTTGTGGTTTGAGTAGACCGGTTCGTAGTTTTCAAATTTTGTAAGATCTGGGTGTTCAGATCTGGCCTCGCGTGCATGGGTGCGTTGTCGTGAGCGAGAGATGAAACGATGTCGTTTTGGATTACCCGGGTAGACGCGGATCTATTGTAAGCAATACGGTGTCGTTTGGCGTAAATCAGATTTGGTGTTGGTTGAGTATGATTGATACGATGTCGTTTATGTCAGGGCCCGTGCTAATTACTAACAATTAACACATAATAAGCACATAAACACGGAAGCTTAAAATCAGGGCTTAAAAATTTTTCGAAATACCATGGGCCTGAACTCAAATCATACATTCAAAATAGCGATAATTAAAATATGAGTTGACTCAAACTCAAACACAACAGGTAACAACATAATATCAATCAAATACAGATCCCCAATACATGATAACACGGGGCATCCCCCGGCTCAATACATATCATATACATAGACTGGGACTCAGGGACGCGGGGATCGACCAGCTAAACTTCCACTCGGTCCAGCTTGGTTACCTGAAGCTCCTGCAAATGGGCAACACAGACCCAAACAAACAAAAGCAGGAAACAAGTACGAGGTCAAGCCTCAGTACGAAGAGCTATCAAACAGCTACGCATGCAACATGCTAACAATCAATGCTATGAAATGCATGTGGCTGTCAACGGAAATCGATCAACTAGGCCAGTCTATCAACCGGCAAAACATATCAAGTCGCCTCAATACCACGATCTGTCAACCGGGATATCATCGGTCCGTGATCATCGGGGCCCGTCAGCCCATCACATCTCGGCGGTAGACACTCATATTCAGTAGTCACCGCTCCGATGATAGCTTCGGACTGGTGCACAACACATCTGTTGATCAGCTCCAACGTGGCTTGGGTCATCAATCAAATCTGTCAAGGCCCAATATGTATGTATATATGCAATCAATATCGATGCTCAATGCATACAAATCATAATACGTGAAAACAGAATATCGAGTTCAATCAATTCAACAGTTGTTCCACATAAACACATAACAGCAACACCACACATTCCACAACATCGATTCAATCATGTTCACGCTCAAGCTGTAAGTGTTGCTCAATTCGTACCTTTCTTCTTCAATTTACCTAACAGATTTCTCAACAAAAGTCATGGCAACACACGGCCAAGCAACCAGATTTCTCCTGGTTCAATCCACGCAGCAGGGACTTCCCACAAATGCTGAAATCCAAAAGCTCAAAAGAAACGACGGCAGAATCTGCTCAATGAAACCAGCAACTCACGAACGAGCAGGGCCTTAGGGATTTCTCAACTCGTTGCTCTTAGCTTCAAAACTAGTATCAATCGAAAGAGCAAGTTGCAAGGAGTCCAGCGCCACCAAGAACGTTAAAAGCAGAGGCTGGAATCGACGGGAAATGGCGATTGAAAGTGGCGGTGAACAGTAGATAATCGAGGGTTTGGAAAAGTGGAGATAAGGAATGTCTGGTTCAAAATAATTCTAAGTGTCGAACAACACTTCTATAAATAATCTCCCAAATCCAACGTCTGTTGATCATCAATTCAGTCGACAAGACCAGCAGGTATCGACCAGCAGGTACCATCTCTTTCTTTCGTTAAAAGCCAGCAGAAGCAATCAAATGCTGCATACGAAACTACAATCTCAAAACGACACCGCTCCAACTAAACAAAACGACGCCGCAGCGTTATACCAGCAGGCAGCAGATCTATTCAAAACAACCAACAACTGGTTCCAGCTGCAACATCCAAAGCGCAGCGTTTTAACTTAATCAAACGACGTCGCCGTGCCTACACAAACAAATCCATTCGATGCACTTACAAAACCAGCAGGTGCATAAGGAAAACTCTCGCAGCTGGTTACCACGTGCGTAATAGATGCTTTACAAAACGACGACGCATGCAAACACCAGCAGTTGCATGTGAGAAACTCCTGCTGCTGGTTTCTCACTATGACGCAAGGCACACGCAAGCGTTACTATCAGCAGCTGGTCACTCCTATCTAACACAACTGCTGAAGCCCCTAGTCAACACTCAAAAACGTTGACCAACACGTGTCACTTCCTCAATCATTCTCGCGCCAAAAGCAATATCGGCCAGCAGCAACCCTTCGAAACAACTCCTGCTGCTGGTTTCTCACTATGACGCAAGGCACACACAAGCGTTACTATCAGCAGCTGGTCACTCCTATCTAACACAACTGCTGAATCCCCTAGTCAACACTCAAAAATGTTGACCAACACGTGTCGCTTCCTCAATCATTCTCGCGCCAAAAGCAATATCAGCCAGCAGCAACCCT
>KV014971.1:99919-110986 GCA_001598015.1 Dorcoceras hygrometricum | reverse complement strand
TTCATTACATTGCATTTGTTTTACCAGTTGATAAACTGTTATTCATTTTATTGCTATTATTCATGCCTGCTGATTATACTGAGATGATTCTCACCGGAGTTTATCCGGCTGTTGTTTTGTTTTGTGTGTGTGCATGACAACAGGTAGACGAGAGCTGAACTGAGGTGGGGCATGAGTCATAGGAGCTGGCTAACTAAACGAAACGCACCAAAGAAGAAGAACCGTTAGAAATCAGCAGTTAGCATTGATATAGTTAGCGTTAAGATGGAACCTGGTTTTACTGCTGCTGGTCAGCTTTTGTATTAGCAAACGTCACATGTAATACTTATTTGTACTGGCTTGTTCTGTTATAAATAAATAGCTTTTGAAAAACAAACATAGTCTTGTATTGTTACCCAAGACCAGCTGATGGGACCAACGAAAAAAAAAATATATGGGTTTTCCAGCGTTCATTACTTAAATTCGAAGGTTAAATTAGATGCTAACTAAACACCCGTAAGATGAGATTAGAAGATTAATTGTGAGCAGCGAGCCTCACAACAGGTGGTATCAGAGCGCTACTAACTTAGTAATTGAACTAGATGAGTGGGGTAGATCGAGTTCTTCCTGACTGATTAGATTACAGAAACAAATGACATGCTTGTGTGGTATATGTATTACTGCTTTTGAATTTATATCACATGATTATTGTGAATAAAGGGTAAGAATATACCGAGTATGAGAATTACATGCTTTGGAAGTGATTAATAGCATGTATTGAGTGAAGTATGAATCAGAACTCGATCTCTTGAGCAGCAGTACATTCATGTATGCTAATCAGAGGAGTGACTGAGACTGGCTTATTCGTGATTAATGAGAAATGATAAACATGTCTGTTTGATTCCTAGATATGCCTCCTCGAAGAACAACGAACCGGCAGACAAAGCAGGGTAGTACGTTTACTGAGGCGTTGAATGCAGCTGCTACTCCGATGGAAACTTTGTTAAAACGATTTCAGTCGTTTAAACCACCGACTTTGACAGGAACAGAAAGTGCTATTGACTGTGAGAATTGGCTAGAAGATATTGACCAGCTATTTGAAGCACTTGATTACACCGATGATCGTCGGGTGAAACTGATTATACACCAGTTGCATGGTATTGGGAAAAGTTGGTGGGTGGCAACAAAGAAAGCGCTTGAAAATCAGGGTACTGTGATTACTTGGGCAGTATTTCGAACAGCTTTCCGTCAACGGTTCTTTCCAGTTTCTTACAGGAAGGATAAAGGAGCGGAATTTGCAAACTTGCAACAAGGGCAGTTGAATATAGAGGAATACGTTGCCAAGTTCACAAGTTTACTGAAATTTGCTCCACATGTTGCCATAAGTGATGAAGCACAAGCGGATCAATTCATTAATGGGTTGAACCCGGATGTATTCACCTTGGTGAATACTGGAAGACCAAATACTTTTGCCGATGCGTTGAATCGAGCAAAAGGAGCAGAAGCTGGATTGCTAAGGCAGCGAAGAGCACAATTTGTGCCAGCAGCAGCCAAAGCAGCACAAGAGAACCCACAGATTCCACTACCCCCTCGATTTGATGCTGGAAGTAGCAGTAGTGGGAAAAAGAAGTACTTTAAGGGGAAAGGAAAACAATTTAAACGATCTGGTACCAGCAGTTCTTCCAGTTCGAGTGATTTTAACCAGATGAAAGCTGGACAAAAATCTGGCGATTACTGTACCAAGTGTGGAGGCAGACATGCTACAGACCAATGTAGAGGAGTGTCTGGTCTTTGCCGCAATTGCAATCAACCTGGACATTTTGCACGAATTTGTCCTCAACGTGATTCTGGGAATACACAGAATCCGGGAACAGCAAGAACAATGCCAATGCCAGAAAGGCAAGCCTCCTCTGTGCATTCATTTCAACCCCAGAATCAGCAGCAGGGTAAACAAGGAGGAAGCCAAACAGTAAGTCAACCTCCTAAACAGCAAGCAAGAGTGTTTGCTTTGACTGAATAACAAGCACAAGCAGCTCCTGATGATGTTATTGCAGGTAACTGCTATTTGTGCAATTTTCCTATTATGTGTTAATTGATACGGGTGCTTCACATACATTTATATCGGCACACTTTATTGCATAACATGAGTTACCTGCTGAACCCTTATCTTAGATGGTGTCAGTTTCTTCACCTCTGGGAAAGGGAATGTTATCGATCAAAGCTGTCAGAAATTGTGTGGTACAGTTTGAGGGTCATAAAATGGAAATTGATTGTGTAGTGCTTGGATTATCTGATTTTGATTGTATCATTGGCATAGATATGTTAACCAAGTACAGGGCAACAGTAGATTGTTTTCAGAATGTGGTTCGATTCAAACCATAGAAAGCTGATGAATGGAAATTCTATGGTAAGGGATCACGAGCCAGAATTCCTTTGGTCTCTGATATTACCATGAATAATCTATTGCAGAAAGGAGCGGAGTGATTCCTGATTTATGCAATAGATACGAAGAAACAGAGCCCGAGTCTGGTTGATATACCAGTGGTCTGCGATTTTGCTGATGTTTTTCCTGATGAAATCCCAGGATTACCTCCATATCGAGAGGTATACTTCAGCATTGAATTGATGTCAGGTACACAACCCATATCAAAAGCACCGTACCAAATGGCACCAATTGAGTTAAAGGAATTGAAAGAGCAGCTGGAGGATCTTCTTACCAAGGGATACATTAGACCAAGTGTTTCTCCTTGGGGTGCTCCAGTATTATTTGTGAGAAAGAAAGATGGATCAATGAGGTTATGTATTGACTACCGGCAACTAAACAAGGCAACGGTAAAGAATAAATATCCTTTGCCACGAATAGATGATTTATTTGATCAGTTGCAGGGATCGACAGTGTATTCAAATATCGATTTGAGATCCGGATATCATCAATTGCGAGTAAGAGATGAAGACATATCGAAGACTGCCTTTCGAACAAGATACGGTCACTATGAGTTCGTGGTTATGCCTTTGGACTGACTAACGCACCAGCAGTGTTCATGAGTCTAATGAACCGAGTCTTCCAAAGATACCTTGATGATTTTGTGATCGTATATATTGATGATATTATAATCTATTCGAGGAATTTGAGTGATCATGCGAGTCATCTTCGAACAGTTTTGCAAACTCTGAGAGACGATAAATTGTATGCTAAACTGTCGAAATGTGAATTCTGGTTACAAAAAGTAGTCTTTATTGGGCATATTATCTCTGGAGATGTCATTTCAGTTGATCCCAGTAAGACAGAGACAGTAATCAATTGGCCTAGACCGCAATCTGTGCCAGAAATCCGAAGTTTTATGGGTCTTGCAGGGTATTATCGTCGATTTATCCAGGATTTTTTGAGGATTGCGAAGCCTATAACTCAGTTGACACAGAAAAATGCACCATTTTTTTGGTCAGAGGATTGTGAAAACAGTTTTCTGGAATTGAAGAAGAGATTAACTACCGCACCAGTATTAACAATTCCTCTGGGTACTGGTGGATTTGTCGTGTATTGTGATGCATCTCACCCAGGATTGGGGTGTGTATTGATGCAGCGAGGTCATGTGATTGCATAGGCCTCAAGACAATTAAAACCGCATGAAATTCGATATCCAATTCATGATCTTGAATTGGCAGCCATTGTATTTGCATTGAAAATCTGGCGACATTATCTTTATGGTGAGAAATTCGACATCTTCTCTGATCATAAGAGTTTGAAGTATTTATTTTCGCAGTCCGAATTAAATATGAGACAACGAAGATGGCTGGATTTATTGAAAGATTTTGATTGTGAGATCAAGTATTATCCAGGTAAATCGAATGCAGCAGCTGATGCTCTGAGTAGGAAGATTTGTGCTTTGTCTTTGACTACGATCGGGGTATCTAATTTGATAGAAAAGTGCTGCATTTCTGGATATGTGTTTGAAACAGAAAGAAAGCCAATGAGAATTTGTGCTATCAGCGCTGAACTAGAATTGTTAGCTCGAATTAAAGAGGCACAGAAAAGAGGTGGGAATATACAAAAATCAGTTGAGATGGTAAAATCAGGACATTCATCGGAATATCACATAGATGCTGCTGATAACTTGTATGTGAATAACAGATTTGTTGTTCCCGATATTCCCGATTTAAGATAGCAGATTTTGAGTGAAGCCCATCGAAGTAAATTTAGCATTCATCCTGGTGGCAGGAAAATGTATAATGATTTAAAGAAACACTACTGGTGGAAACAAATGAAGTCTGATGTGGCTGAATTTGTTTCAAAGTGTTTGAATTGCCAGCAGGTGAAAGCGGAAAGAAAGAAACCCGCTGGTTTATTACAGAGTCTGTCAGTTTCTGAATGGAAATGGGATCATATTTCCATGGACTTTGTAACGAAATTGCCAAAATCATCCCGAGGTTGTGATGCAATTTGGGTGATTATCGATAGGTTGACAAAATCCGCGTGTTTTATTCCCTATCGAATGACCTATCGACATGATCATATGGCAAACCTTTATGTTCGAGAAGTGGTAAGACTTCATGGAATACCAAAATCAATTGTCTCTGATAGAGATCCCCGCTTTACTTCACACTTCTGGAGTAGTTTACAACAAGCACTGGGTACCAAACTACATCTAAGCACTGCGTACCATCCTCAAACTGATGGGCAATCTTAAAGAACGATTCAGACACTTGAGGATATTCTTAGAGCAGTAGTATTGGATTTTAGTATTTTGTGGCAAGATTCATTACCATTGGTGGAATTTTCATACAACAACAGCTACCAAACCAGTATAGAAATGGCTCCATTTGAAGCGTTGTATGGAAGGAAGTGTCGCTCACCATTGTATTGGGATGATATATCAGAGGTACCTGAGTTGGGACCAGATTTAATTAGGGAAATGACTGAAAAAGTGAAGTTGATTCAGCAGAGAATGAGAACGGCACAGCATAGACAAACGAAATATGCCAATACCAGACGTAGACCTTTGCATTTTGAAACAGGGGACAGAGTATTTTTGAAAATTTCTCCGTTTATAGGCACGATAAGATTTTGCAAACGAGGTAAATTGTCTCCACGATTCATTGGTCCTTATGAAATTCTGGATAAGATAGGTGATCTTGCTTATCAACTGGCATTACCTCCATCGCTTTCGGGTATACATGATGTTTTTCATGTATCTATGCTGAGAAAGTATATCCCTGATGCAGCGACTGCTGATGAGTTCGAGGACGAACTCGAATCTTAGAGGGGGAGAAATGTAATGCCCGAAATAATTAAGAAGAGAGTTAGTGAATAGATTTTGATGAATCTTGATTATGAGCTCGGATTTCTTCTGGAAGTGTTGGGTGATTAAGGAAATGTGTATCGTTGAATTGTGCTAAGTGTGGGAACCAGACGAAGCGACCATACGAAGCGATTTGATAAAATCGTTCAGCAGCAGGTTACTGTAGCAAAGTCAATACGGGTCAACACTACTGTAGCTTGCGACTGGTTGAATTTTGAAACTCAGTCGAAGCGCTAGTGTGGGTTGCAGCTGGAAGCAGACGCGCGAATACAAGGATCAACAAGGAAGCGCCACGTGTTGGTTATTGTTACGCACGTGGGAATCAGCAGCAAGAGTTCCTTACGCACCTGCTGGTTTATGTATCTGCTGGTTTATTGATGTATCGACTGGTTTTGATGACGTAGGTGCGACGTCGTCGTTTTGGTAATAAACGCGAACCAGCTGAGAGAGCAATGCGACATCGTTTTTGATTTATGAACAGGAACCTCGATACGAAGTCGTTTGGTATGAATTAGTGACCAGTCGAGGGATCTGAAATCAGTTGATGGTTTGTGGTATCGGCTGGTTACTCAGTCAAGGGAACAATGCGACACCGTTTCGATATCGTATTGGATGACTTAGCAGCATCAGTCGTTGGAATAGGAGAGCGACCAGCTGCTGGTTTCTTTTAAATATAGGTGATACCAGCTGATGACACGTTACGACGTCGTTGGAATTAATTGTAGCGACATCGTTTTAATTTACAAAGTGTTGCGACTGGATTCTTGTTGCGACTGATTGCTATTACGGCTGGTTTTTGCTTCTGGATAATAAGCAACAGTTGAGGAATCTGTTTACCGTTATCCACTTTCGAAGCGGTGGGAGTATATCCTGTTTGAATACTCAGCATGACATGTGGAACTCGAATTGAACACGTTGGAAATGCTGCAGAAAAACAGAGATCGTTGTCTATAAATAAGAGTGAATTCGAAATATTGAGAACATCTTGATTACAGATATCAATTTGTGATTCTGCGAGTATCTCAGGAAGTGCTGAACAGAGCTTACGAAGGTATAATTTGACAGTAGAGTCAGGGATTAGATTACTCAAGAATGAGTTTTCTTGAGTTGTCCCACTGAAATCACATACATGTTTGATTACTGTTCTTGACTTAGAACTTGAATTGTGTATGTGTCGATCCATCACAGGTAGTGGATCTTTTATATTTGCATGACATTGCATATTGAAGAGAATGGAATTAATTCTAATGCCCAGGACTGAGTTGGCCTGATTTTCGAAGCCGGAGATGGTTTCGATAGATGAATATTCATGTCAAGATCGGATACGAATCTTGATGGCGTCGAATTGAAATGGAATCAATTCTGAGATCGAAGAAGAGAACTAGAATCTTTTCATTACATTGCATTTGTTTTACAGATGGATAAACTGTTATTCATTTTATTGCTATTATTCATGCCTGCTGATTATACTGAGATGATTCTCACCAGAGTTTATCCGGCTGTTGTTATGTTTTGTGTGTGTGCATGACAACAGGTAGACGAGAGCTGAACTGAGGTGGGGCATGAGTCATAGGAGCTGGCTAACTAAACGAAACGCACCAAAGAAGAAGAACCGTTAGAAATCAGCAGTTAGCATTGATATAGTTAGCGTTAAGATGGAACCAGGTTTTACTGCTGCTGGTCAGCTTTTGTATTAGCAAACGTAACATGTAATACTTATTTGTACTGGCTTGTTCTGTTATAAATAAATAGCTTTTGAAAAACAAACATAGTCTTGTATTGTTACCCAAGACCAGCTGATGGGACCAACGAAAAAAAAAATATATGGGTTTTCCAGCGTTCATTACTTAAATTCGAAGGTTAAATTAGATGCTAACTAAACACCCGTAAGATGAGATTAGAAGATTAATTGTGAGCAGCGAGCCTCACATTCTTAGTCCTTCGTAAGTACTTAAGAATATCCTTCACAGCCTTCCAATGCAATTGGCCGGGGTTGGCCTGGTAGCGGCTCGTGACACTCAGAGCATATGCGACATCCGGTCTAGTCGAGATCATGCCATACATAATACTACCTATTGCCGAGGCATATGGCACGCGTGTCATACTCTCTATCTCCTCATCAGTCTTCGGACACATAGGCTTAGATAGAGTGACCACGTGGCACATAGGTAGGTGTCCTCTCTTGGACTCTTCCATAGAGAACCTCTTAAGTATGGTATCGATGTAGGTAGCTTTGGGTGAGTCCGAACATCCGTTTCGATCTATCCCGATAGATCTGTATTCCAACAGTATAGGATGCTTCACCCATGTCCTTCATCGAAAATCTACTAGACAACCATACTTTAGTTGATTGCAGCATTCCTACATCATTCCCAATGAGTAGAATGTCATCAACGTAAAGTACGAGGAATGTCACAGCGCTTTTAACTACCTTCTTATATAACACATGGCTCCTGGGGATTCTTGATGAAACCAAATTCCTTAATTGTTTCATCGAATCTCAGGTTCCAACTTCGCGATGCTTGTTTGAGACCGTAGATCGATCTCTGAAGCTTGCATACCTTATGCTCGCTTCCAACAGATGTGAAACCCTCAGGCTGCGTCATATAGATCTCATTCTTAATGTTTCCATTAAGGAACACAGTTTTCACATCCATTTGCCATATCTCATAGTCGTAACATGCGGCTATGGCTAAGAAGATTCTAATTGACTTGAACATCGCGACTGGTGAGAAGGTTTCATCATAGTCAACACCTTGGCTTTGAGTGTAACCTTTTGTGACCAGTCGTGCCTTGTAGGTCATTACCTTACCATCAGGCCCAAGTTTCCTCTTGTATACCCATTTGCACCCAATAGGAACAATTCCTTCGGGAGGATTAACAAGAGTCCAAACTTGGTTCGCATGCATCGAGTCTAACTCAGACTGCATTGCTTCAAGCCAAAAATTAGAATCTGCATCGGAAATTGCCTCCTTTGAAAATTCTTGGATCAGATCCAACAACTTGATCACCTTGATCATCTTCAAAGAGAAAACCCATATCTCTCAGGAGCCCTAGGAACCCTTTCGGATCTCCTAGGTGCGACCATTTCTGGTACTGGCTCTGGAGGTGCGGGAGACTCACCTGGTACTTCGATTGGATCTCGAACCTCTTCGAGTTCTACTATTTTAGCCCATGTATAAGTACTTGGGTGGTTTGTCCATCCATATCTCATTTGGAGTCTTATCCACTGCCTTGGTGTGGACATTGTTCAACAACATTACCACCGTTTCGAGCACATACCCCCAAAACGAGGTAGGAAGTTCAGTGAAGCTCATCATAGATCGAACCACGTCCAACAAGGTCCGATTACGACGCTCCGCTACACCATTGAGCTGTGGTGTGGCCGGAGGGGTCCACTGTGCGAGAATCCCATTCTCTTTCAGATAGTCTTGAAATTCAGCACTTAAGTATTCACCACCTCGATCAGATCGAAGTTCTTTAATACTTTTGCCTAGTTGATTTTCTACTTCAGCCTTGAATTCTTTGAACCTTTCAAAGGATTCAGACTTGTGCTTCATCAAGTACAAGTACCCATACCTAGAGTGATCGTCGGTAAAGGTGATGAAGTATGTGTGACCGTATTTAGTACCAATACTAAATGGACCGCACACATCAGTATGGATCAAATCCAATAGGCCTTGAGCACGCTCACCCTTGCCCTTGAAGGGTTGCTTAGTCATCTTTCCCTTAAGACAAGATTCACAAGTCGGTAGGGAGTTAATGTCTGACAGATCAAACATGTCACTCCTAACTAACTTGTTCATCCTACTTAGAGAAATATGACCTAGCCTAGCGTGCCAAAGTTGTGCTGGGTTCAAGTTATCGTGTTTCCTTTTAATCGTTGTTGTATGTGCTTCGACATCGCGAGTTGGAACGTCTTTTAATTTTAAGGTGTATAAGTCGTTTTCGCGTTCCCCAATTCCAATTAAACATTAATTCTTGTAAAAATTGCAAATCGAATTAGCAAACATACAAGAATATCCATCACTATCAAGCATAGGAATAGAAATAATGTTTTTAATCAATTCAGGAACAAACAAAACGTCTCGTAATAACAACTTAAAATCTGAAGACAGAAGTAAATAAATATCTCCTATAGCTACTGCAGCAACTCTTGCTCCATTTGCTCAGCCTCAAGTGGGTCTCACCCTCTCTAAGACGTCGGCTTCTTGTCATCACCTGCAAATCATTGCAGATATGAGATCCACATCCGGTATCAAGTACCCAAGAAGTCGAATTTAGAGACATATTTATTTCTATGTAGAACATACCTTTTGCAGTTCGCAACTGCTCGAGGTACTCCTTACAGTTCCTCCTTCAATGCCCAGGATTGTGGCAGTGGTGGCAAACATCCTCATGCTTGTTTGGCTTGGAAGCCTTTGCCTTTGGCTTCTTGGTGGGCTTCTCCTCCTTCGCAGGGGCAGAACTCTTCTTTCCCTTGCGTCTGGGCCGCTTCTTCGTAGAGGAAGAAGAGCCCATAAGGAGGACGGGCTTGTCCTTCTTTATGGTTCCTTCACACACTACAAGCATGTTAACCACCTCTTCAAGGGTGGCTGCAAGCTTGTTCATGTTGAAAATGACCACAAAGGGGTCGAATGCAGCAGGCAGTGAGAGGAGAAGCACATCCACAGACCGCTCGTGTGGAAGTGTGATATCAAGGCCCGACAGCTTTTCAACGAGCACAATTATACGAACTCCATGCTCGCGGACCGAAGTCCCATCGCGCATGCGGCTCGTCATAAGCTCCTTGACAGCCGTGAACCTCTCATGTCGAGAGTTCTCCCCGTATAGTTCTTTGAGATGAAAAAGTATGTCAGCAGCATACTTCGTCTTCTCAAAGCGCCGTTGCATTTCGTTCGACATCGATGCCATCACATAGCATCGAGTCTTAAGCTCGTCGTCCCGCCATTGTTTAAGCGTAATCAGCTCCTCAGGGCTGATATCGGCAGGGGTTTCCTCCGAAGGGCTCTTGTCTATCGTGTAGAGGAGCTTCTCCGAAGCCAACACAATGTTGAGGTTGCAGAGCCAGTCTTGGTAGTTCAGACCGGTGAACTTGTTGCTATCAAGTATAGCAGCGAGCGGGTTTTTCATCGAAACTATTTTGTAATGAAGTAATACTGAAAGGAAAAGCAGACACACATCACTAACTATATAAGACATATGCTAAGACATAAAACATGGTCGTTTAGTTCTATGAATTACCCTCCCACTATTTTAACGATTTCACCACCCTCTAATGAGATCAAGAAAGCAAGTTTCTTTAGTGGGTACACGGAGCCCAATCAAGCGATCATGGACCCGAATAATATCACCCATCCATGACCCCAAAAAGGTAGTTTCCGATTGCAATCGGTGCAACCTCCATGTATTCACCTCACGTCTAGTAAGGGCCCAATAATATGACGCCATTTACTATCACGTGTCAAGATGACCCATCAATGTTGAGTCGTGAAGGACGGTCCCCTTAACGTCCCCAATAATATGAGCCAACGCTAAAGGGAGTTCCAACCGACTCACAACGATTGTCAATGGCGTGGACAGCTTTCCGGCATACATGACCCCCTCAATAATATGAGCCGGGCCATGTATACGGGTAGCATCTACGTACACCCATTGTTGATGGAAGGTAGGGAAATTTAAACAATTTTAAATACCCTTTAGTTTATCAAATAAACATTTTATCTTATATTAGTTTTAAATCATATTTAAAACGAGGGATTTTATTTTGAAAAACTTTGGTCTCATGCAT
>KV014971.1:53467-66815 GCA_001598015.1 Dorcoceras hygrometricum | reverse complement strand
CGATCGACTCAGTTTCCAAAACTGAATATTATGATGCGAAAAACTATTTTTCAGATAACTAGTCCAAAATGACGGTGTATCCCCTCAACTTAAGGAAATCACAATTTGACCCCTGTTGACTTTTAGGAAGTCGCACTCCCCAAAATCCTCATCCTATGCTCAACACATTGAGCTCAGTTTCCGTGCGTGAATCATGAATCCAGTACTTGTGTGACCCTCAATGGTTCAGGGATACAGCTAGCCGTGGTTCCACAACCATTGTGACTCCGAAATCACAATTTCGGACTTGTCCATCGGATCATGGTAAAGCGCCTAGAAACTTCGCCCCATGATCCCCTAGGTATCACTGATAGTGACAGCAAGAACCAGTTGGTCGTGGTTAGGGTACAGTACGGTCCTTTCAACACATTTATCTCGATCAGATCAATGACCATTGGTAAATCGAGAGTCGCTAAAGATCCGATGACTATGCATACATCTTGGAGATCGAATAGTGACATCGCGAGTGTTACTAGGCAAATCCATTTACCTAAAAAACATCCAGTACTCTGGCCAAAGATTCATACACTATTGTCTCCTCAGATAGCATAGGATATCCACACATGAAAGCGAGCGGTGAATCCTCGACAACAAAGCATCGACTCCTACATGCATCGGGACCTCACCCAACTCCGCCGCCTAATGACCCCAAATGAGTCGGCAAACGTATCAAAGTGAGGTGCCTATCATGTAGAGTCTCAATGACGTTTCGAGTAGTGAGGACTAATCAGTACAACCAAGACCTCGGACTTATCCACTCGACAAATGGTAACCACTTGGAAAGTCCGAACGAGGGTAGTTCAATAGATCACCAGGTCACTATCCATCTGCATACTCAGAACATCACAATGTTCCCTACCAATGAAACATGGTACTTCACATCGCAGATGCTAGTCTCAAGCTCGGGCGGCCTTATCCTCATTTTGACGGCCCAATCGACTAGGTACGAATTCAGAATACACAGTGACAATTAGATGTGTTTCATGATAGCCATCATATCCACTATCACATCTAACATACACTATGGTGCATTCTAGGTCTTTATCCAACACAATTGTTAACATTATAATCATAATGAAGATAAAGAATGCCATAAATAAATGCGAATTTCATAAATAAAGATTGTCATGTACAAGAGTCAATAAAATCCACACGCCACAAGTTGGCTAGTTGGGCATCTACTCTAACAATGAGTACAGCCTATCACCCACAGACAGATGGTCAGCCTGAGCGGACCATCCAGACTTTAGAGAATATGCTGCGAGCAGTTGTGATGGATTTCAGTGGTGGCTGGCAGGATTCATTGTCCTTGGTTGAGTTTTCGTATAATAACAGCTACCAGGTGACTATCGGAATGGCTCCATTTGAGGCATTGTATGGTCGAAAATGCAGATCTCCAATTTGTTGGGAAGAAGTTGGTGAGAAACAACTTTCTACCCCTGAGTTTGTGCAGCATATGAAAGACCAGATTGATTTGATTCGAAGTAGATTGAAGGATGAACAAGATAGATTTACCAGATATGCTAACCGAAGACGTCGACCGTTAGAGTTTGAGGTTGGCGATCGAGTATTTCTCAAAGTTTCTCCTTTCAAGAGCGTGATGCGCATCAGATTTAAAGGAAAATTAGCTCCTAGATTCGTTGGTCCCTTTGAGATTGTTGAGCGGATTGGACAGTTGGCTTATCGCCTGAGACTGCTTGATGAGTTGGCAGCGATGCATGATGTCTTTCATGTGTCAATGTTGAGGAAATATGAGCCAGATCCTTCCCATGTGTTGAGAGCCGACGAAGTTGAGTTGGATTCTGCCTTGATCTATGTTGTAATGTTGAGGAAATATGAGCCAGATCCTTCCCATGTGTTGAGAGCCGACGAAGTTGAGTTGGATTCTGCCTTGATCTATGTTGAATACCAAGTTCAGATTTTGGATCGGAAGGAGAAGCAGCTGAGGAACAAAGTGATTCCGTTGGTGATGGTCCAATGGAGCAAGCATGGCCGAGAAGAAGCTACCTGTGAGGTTGAAGAGAAGATGAGACAGGATTGGCCTCATCTGTTTGAGCTCTGATAGTGTAATTCAAGGTAATTTCTAAGCTTTAATTTGAGCTTGATTAGATTATTGTGTTTGATTATGATGTTTGATTGAATTCTCCCTGAGTTTGCCTTTGATTTCGAGGACGAAATCTCTTAAGGTGGGGAGAATGTGAGGAATCAGATTTCAGATTAGTAATTATTGAATTGATTTGGGATCAATCGAGTGAATTTTGAGGGTTTTGCAAAATGAATCTGATTCCAGTATAATTCAGCAGTTGCGTGAGTTGATGAAGTCTGTTATCATCTGTTGGTGGCGTAGGAGTAATACACTATCGTTTTGTGAAATCAGACGTCGCGCTATTGCGAGGAATCAGTTGTCGCACGAGTCAACGGTACTGTAGCGCCAGCTGATGAATATGATCAGTTGTTAATGGCGCGGGAGTGATGCGTCGTCGTTTCGCTATTCAGTAGTCGCGCTTGATGAGATATCTGCTGGAAGCAGTTGCGCGGGTGCGAGGATTAACGAGAAAGCAACACGTGTTGGTCAACCTTTTGGTGTTGACAGCTGGATGGTAGCGCTATCAGCTGTTGAGTTGAGAGGAATTATCCCAACTGAGTGACCAGCTGTTGGTTTGAGGAACCAGTCTCTGATGAGAGGCGACTTCGTTTGAGTTGTTTAGTGTGACCAGTTGCTGGTTGTTTTGAAAGGAATCTGTCGTCAGCTGATGGAGAGATGCGATGTCGTTTTGATTAGTTGATGCGGCGTCATTTTGATGTTCTTTTGAGAATACAACGTCTGATGGTTGCTGCTGGTTTCGTTGAGAGGAAGAGCTGATATTTGTTGTGAGCAACTGCTGGTGTCTGTTGTTAGATACCTACTGTTTCGATGTCTGCTGATTTTGGTGAGCAGCAGCTGGTGGTTTGAGAGATATATAGATAGTGTTGATCGGCACTTAGATTTATTCCGAACCCGAAATTTCTTATCTCCAATTTCAAACCCTCGTTCTAGCTACTGTTCACCCGAACATTTCTTCCCTAGAATTCTTTCGATTCCAGCCGTTGTTTTCGATGATTTTGGTGGCGCTGGGTTCCTTGTGAGTTGCTCTTCCGATTGTTACCCAGTTGAGGCTATAGAACGACCTTGGAGAGGATCGCAAAGTTGCTGGTTTCTTCGTACAGTGGAATTTGATAGTTCTTCAGCTGGTTTCAGCTTCTGGGTAAGGAATTCCTACTGTTCTAAGCTTAGTATGGACTGTTAGTACTTTGTTAGAGGTAGAACCGGATTCGAGTTCTTGGCCGTAGGAAATTATGTATGGAAGTTCAGATTTGAGCTAGATATGAACTGTGTATGAGTTTCCTTAACAGATTTGAGATTCAGGATAGCTTCTGCCGTGGTTGAAGGAGCCAGGTGAAAGCTGGTTGGTGCTGGTTGGAATTTCCGTGCCTTGTTATATCTGTTGAGGTAGAAATCAGCTGTTGGAGGTATCATCGGAGTGGTGACTACCGGATTCGAGTGTCTACCACCGAGCTGTGATGGGCTGACGGGCTCTGAAGATCATGGACCGATGATTTCCCCAGTTGATACACCGTGCGTGGTCTAGAGGCTCGACTGAGATGAATTGCCAGTTGATTTACTGGTCTAGCTATCCGACCTTGATAGCCCTCATGCATTTCATGGCATCTATTATAGCATGTTGCATGTTTAGCTGTTTTGATAGCTCTTCGTACTGAGTCTTGACCTCGTATTTCTTTTCCTGCTTTTGTGTTGTTTGGGTCTGTGTTACCCATTTGCAGGATCTTCAGGTAACCAAGCTGGACAGAGTGGAGCGCCAGCTGGTCGATCCCCGTTTCCTTGAGTCCCAGTCTACTTTTACTATGTATTGAACCAGGGGATACCTCGTGTTTTTATGTATTGTGGATCTGTATTTGAATTGAGATATGTTTTTACTTGTTTTATATATGTATTGAACCAGGGGATACCTCGTGTTTTTATGTATTGTGGATCTGTATTTGAATTGAGATATGTTTTTACTTGTTTTATATGAGTTTGAGTCAACTCGTATTTTGAGTATTGATATTTTGAATGTATGTTTTGAGTTTAGGCCCATATTATTTCGAAAAAATTTTTAAGCCCTGTTTTTACGCTTCCCTGATTATGTGCTTATTTGTGCTGTAATCTTGTGTGATTAGCACAAAGCCTGACACATATTGAGCCTGATTCTTTGAGAACCGATCTGTTCATGCGTTGTGATTGGCCGGCTGAGTTGTCGCGCCTGAAAGTTCCAACGTTGATATTACATAGTGGTGGCCGATGAGACGTCGTGCCTGAATACCACTACACTATGATGGGCGTGTGATCTGTCGTACCTGAATATCACATGATGATGATTCTGCACAGTTGAGTCGTTGTGCCTTGCTTATCGATGATTCTTGGTAGCCTACACGCATTGCACGCATGAGATATTGCATGTATGATATGGTTGCTGTTTTCTTGATGCTCTTCGTACTGATGTTTGACCTCGTTTTCTTTCTCTGTTTTTGGGCTTCGTTGGTCTATGTTGGCCTATCCAGGATCTTCTGGTGGCCGATGAGACGTCGTGCCTGAATACCACTACACTATGATGGGCGTGTGATCTGTCGTACCTGAATATCACATGATGATGATTCTGCACAGTTGAGTCGTTGTGCCTTGCTTATCGATGATTCTTGGTAGCCTACACGCATTGCACGCATGAGATATTGCATGTATGATATGGTTGCTGTTTTCTTGATGCTCTTCGTACTGATGTTTGACCTCGTTTTCTTTCTCTGTTTTTGGGCTTCGTTGGTCTATGTTGGCCTATCCAGGATCTTCAGGTAATCTAGCTGGACTAAGTGGAGAGTCAGCTGGTAGATCCTCATTTTGAGTCCCGGTTATTTATACTATGTATTGAACCAGGGGATGCCCTACGTGATTATGTATTTGGGGATCTGTATTTGTATCGTACCTGTATTTGATGGTATTGATGTTGTTGGATTTTTGAGTCAAAATCCATATTTTGAGTACGATTGTATTTTAAGATTTGATATTAGTTCAGGCCCAACGAAAATTTTTAGCCCTTATTTCTATGCTTCCGTGTAATTATGATTAATTGAGTAATTAATCTATGATTTAGCGCATCAGATGTTAGGCCACGTGCACACATCAGAGTAAAACCACGCAAACACAAACGGAAGCTACTAAAAAGTGGCTAAAATTTTTTCTTTTGGCCTGACGAAATTTAAAACATAATTTAAAATACAAGATACTCAAAATAATCTCAATTTATAAATCCACAACAGCAAAAATATTCAAATACATCAAATTCCCAATGGCTGAATACAACACAAATACAGATGATATACCATTTATATAAAACTAAGCATCATACGAAGTGATACCAGTGTATACAAATACTATATATATAACTGGGACACACTAACCACCTCCTGGGGCACCACCAGCTGGATCATAACCTCGACCAGCTGCAAATCCTGGAAAACCTGAACAGCATACAGGCAAACAGACACAACAGCCCCAGAGGGACCTCGGGGTTAAACCCCATTACGGAGAGCAACTATAAAATAGCAATGAATAGCAAAAGATAAAATGATAATGCTATGCACGAAAGACAATGCACCAAGGAAGAGAGCCAAAGAATTCAACAGCTAACAACAGATTCTGCGAAGAATGATTAGTGGCCACTGGTGTGTGTACAAGAACACGGGAATTACCCGCTCATCTTTACACCACACCTGAATACCAAATGCATCAACAACTCAACCTGATGTTGCCCAACCCATGAACTATGGCAGTTAACCACTCGGCGCATGAGGGCTAACAGACCAGCAGGGAGATGATAGTGCGGTATTGCCGCTCACCCTCGCATCCTGGTAAGAAAACAGAGAAACAACAAAGCACGGCTACAACAGCTGAAATGAAATGATCATGCCTATGAAATGCAACAGCTGAACAACATATAAAACTACAAGCAAAGCACACACAACAATCAAACGTAATATCCATGCCAATTCCAGCCGTAATACAAGCTCAAAATCCGTACCTCACTAGTTTATGAGCTATAAAAACCAGACACAGCTGCTACAATCAAGTCCGAGCAACACAGATCTGTCACCTGCTATATCAACACAAGCCACTGATCAAAAGACGAAACGTAAAATAACAGCAGCTTGGAGCTACAACTCCACGAGCGCTTATATACCTTCCTAAATCAACGGGAAGCTCTAACAAAGCTTAAAGGTAGCATCTTTACTTACCCCAACGAAACTACTGGCACGGCAGGGAATGCTTACGCTAGAAAACTACACAAGGGAGGTGTCTTAGCGATCCTGCGATCCTCTTCCAGCTCTTCCAAACCCTTCTAAAGAGGTATAGAATGAAGCGTCTTAGTGAGAGGAGTCCAACGCTACCACTATCACTCTCGTCGGAGTTTTCTACCACCGGAGATTAGGACGGATAAGGCTACTGTGAACAGTAACTAGGGTTCGCCACAAGATTTGCTATCGGGAAATATTTCTATTTATGGGATCTGTTAAAAAATCGAAGACCAAGTCTTCTCTTAAATACACTACTCAATCAGCAGGTAGAAACAGGACTAGATCTATCGACAAAATCAGTTGTCATAACTAATATTCCCAACCAGCAGGAATCTCGCATCAGCTTTTGCCCTTCGCTAATATATAACCAGCAGGAATCTAAACGCTAAAGCTAAACGGCGTCGCACCAACTTAACCAAACGAAGTCGCAGAATAACACATCACCTTGCTACCAGCAGCTGATTCACAAACCAGCAGTCACAACACATGAGATCTCTCAACAGCTGATGTCTATCATAACCAACAGCTGATACAAAGCGCTCCACTCAAAATGCTGTCGTGCTAACTAATCCAAATGACGTAGTTTCGCTACCCGCTACGAAACACGCTAACAAAACAAACAACGGGTTCCTGCTCACAAAACTTCGTCGCTTCAGAGTCTCTTAGCGCTCTCTGCTGAACATCGCAACTAACATACCAACAGCTGATCACTCGCAACAGTTGGTTACACGCTAATACACCAATGTCTGGAATCCACGTCAGCATTGCTGCTGCTTATCAAAACGCAACGACTGAAATATCAACAACTGACGCGATCAGTCAACGGCTTATCCCACTACTACTTATGCTGATATCTACCAACTGCTGATTCCAACACTTAGGCAAATTCGATGTCTACGCCAAGCACATCGACCAACGGCTGGTCCAAACCCGACCAACACCTGATTGTGAAAACACAGGTCTCACACCAGACCTGACGCTGATAGTTTCGTATTCATTGATATATTCATATTAGAGTCAGTAAAGAACTTGCGATTTCAAACAGTTTTTAAATACGTTCATTTGTAACCAGTAGAGGATTCTGCGTTGTATTTGGTTGCTAGGAGTTCACTTTAAGCAAGGCTTAAGTGAGTTGGTGCTTGCAGACGCTGTAAACATCAAAGTTTTCTAGTGGAACTTCCTGAAAAGGAAGAAGGGGAGACGTAGAATTTTAAGATCCGAACTTCCAGAAACAAATTCTTGACTCTCTCTATTTACATTACTTGCATCGTTATTTTATTTAATGTTCACTGTTTAATCGATTTATTTCCGCACATTTTTGTTAACCGAGAAAACATATTTGAACTGAGAGCCTCAAATCTGGTCACTCAGCTTTGAGTTAAGCACAGGCTTGTAAAATCGTTTTAAAGGGATTTGAAATAGAAAAATCGAATGAGTTCATTCACCCCCCCCCCTTCTGAACTCCTGAGCTTATTTATCTCTATTTTCGATCCTATTGATCCTATCAGTGTGCCATTCAGGTTTCCCAGGTTCTTCGACTGGCCCATGAGGCGCGTCAGCTAGCGGTGCCCCGAGAGGCTAATAGCGTGTCCCAGCTACTTACATAAATTATTATATAGCGTCTTCGAGTCTGTCACCAGGGAATGCCCCGTGTTGCTATTGTATTTTAGATTCTGTGTGACGTTTCTTTGGAATACTTGTAATTTTTGTATGATTGCATCGGAATTCTTGATACTGATTTCATTATTAAACTCTTTACTTTGAGTATTCGTGTATTTTTAAGTTATAATTTTTAGTCAGGCCTAAAGAAAAATTTTGTTCACTTTTAAGCTTCCGTGTTTTGTGTGCTTAATCTTTGATTTAGAGCACCGCACTTGACAGGTTATGGTTCAGATATGTCAGGAAGAGGAAGAGTAAGGAGAGAAGCTATGAATGAAGATATATTGATAGTAATACACGAGTTATAGCAAGAAAGGCTCAACTGCTGGAGAAACAGTAGGGCATTCGAGCCAAGGAAATGGCCAATCTTCAAATCTAGAATTTTGTCACAAGAATGCTAAGGAAAAGTTTCGACATCAAAGGCCAAAGGATTTTTTAGGTACCAGTGATCCACTTGCAGCTAAGAACTGGATCAAGTCCTTGGAATTCATATTTGAGTATCTAAAACTAGCTGATCTGGATAGAGCAAGATGTGCGATTTACATGTTGAAAGATGATGCAATGATTTGGTTGGAAGGAGCCAAATTGATAGTGGATATGGAGCACTTTCTTGGGCAAAATTGAAGAAAGTAATTTATGGCCAATATTTTACTGCAGATGTGCGCTCTGAGCTGAAGCGCAAGTTTTTAACATTGAAACATGGGAAAATGCCAATGACAGACTACATTCATAATTTCGAAAGAGGATGTTATTTTGTGCCCTTAATTTGGAGGGTTGCGGAGGAAAAACTTCGTCATTCTGTCGATGGATTGATGCCAACGCTCAAGCATGATGTTAGGTTAGCTGAACCAAAAGACTTCAGGTCAGCAGAGGATAAAGCCCTCCGAGCTGAACTAGATCGGAAATAGAAGAAGAGAGACATCAATAGTGTCAAGCTTTTCAGCTCATGACCCAGAGACAATCCAAACGGCCCAAAAACAACCAACAGAGGCATCAAGATCGTAGACCTCAACAACCCCAACCAATCAATGCAGTCCCCAAAATTTACAATCGATCAATGTGCCTAAAGTGTCAAAGGAACCACTCTGGCCAGTGTAGGGTTTGTCAGAATGAACACTATAAGTGTGGTGCTCCAAGTCATTTTTCCAAGGACTGCCAATATGACGCCCGAACCCACGGGAATCACGAATTTGGGTAAATAAAAATTTTTGAATAAAAAAAGGGCTGAAAGACAATTTGTTATTAGCTGTATTTGTTATAACTTAAAAAGAAATTGAAACACGAACACAAAAGCTGACAAACACGTATACACTTGCACGCCAACTACTGACAAACATTTTTGCGGAAAACAAATTATATTATATATTGCAATTGCGGTGTACAACAGCTGATATTCTATATGAATTACTACTACTGTTGCAACTGATTTAATACAGTCTTTACAAAAGATAAAATAACATCAGACTTGACATAGAAAACGTTGTCCATTGACAAACACACACCACCCAACAGCTGATTCAAGTTTCACCTCTTGTTCGCTCCTCAGCTGTCGAACCTGCACCATTTTTAAAAGCTAATGAGCCTAGGGCTCAGCAAGTAAAATCTGAGTAATAACAATTTCATTTAATGAAGGCAAGCATCTGAACATACATAACTTGAGTTAAAGGAACATCATAAATCATTCCTTCGTAAACATTTCATAAATATTTCTTTATTTCATAAACTTGGAGATATGGGATAATAGCCCAGATCTCATCATCATCAATATCATTTTCTTTAGATTTATGGCTTAGAATGGCAAGCATCTGAACATACATAACTTGAGTTAAAGGAACATCATAAATCATTCCTTCGTAAACATTTCATAAATATTTCTTTATTTCATAAACTTGGAGATATGGGATAATAGCCCAGATCTCATCATCATCAATATCATTTTCTTTAGATTTATGGCTTAGAATCTCTCCTTAGGCCCATTGTGCACTTTGATCAAAATGACTTCCGATATCAGTTTTAGCATATAGCTCATATGAAAAGACAGTCGACATCTGGACAACTGCTCACCCTTCTCCTTGGTGGCCGTGTGTTATCTATTCCATAAACCTTAAAATAACTTTTGTTCCTTTAACTTTCTTTCTTTTCTTTGAAATTATTCTTTAAACTGTTGGTGCAGCGGCGGATCCGGATCCCGTTCCCGGGTCGCAGCGGAGGATTTAAAAATTTGCACCGGAAACGGTCAATACATAACATAAATCAACAATAAACATCCATAGGGTGTTTATATTTGGTACCTTGCTGGCGTCTAGGCGCCTGGCTCTGACCAATTTCACGAGGAAATTGGCACTTCAACGGTTGGCGGTTGTCGTTCTCCTAATCTGGTCCACGACTGGAATCACGACTCCTTCGTCAGTCTGCACTAGAAAACGTGATGAATCTTTCGCGGACGTAATCTCCTCTTCGAGGTGGTCGGAACAAGTCCAACCACGACAAGCGGCGGCACACGGAGGCGGCGGTGCACGACGGGCGGCGCGTGAGGGGCGGCGGCCGAGAGGGAGGAAGAGGAGAGGGGGGCGACGGCTATAGTCTAGGGTTTTGTGAGAGTTGTTGTGTGTAATGAAACCCTAGGGCCAATATATATAGAGGATACATGGGCTTGGACCGGTCCAATGGGCTTGGGTCGGGCCCAGGCCCAGGATGAACATTCGTTTCAAGTCCATCACAGTGGCTCCATCATAATCACGATTGACGATCAGATCGGACCGATTTACACAGTTTACAAAACTGAGTATTATGATGCGAAAACATTTTTTCGGACCACCTAATCCAAAATAGCAGTTTGGCCCCTGCAAGCTCAAGGATAGTCAAACTAGCCCAAACTTTAGGGAAATTACATTTTGACCCCTGTTTAATTTTAGGAAGTCGCACTTCCATCCTTCCTCCTCCTATGCTCAACAAATTGAGCTCAATTTCCGTGTGGGAATCGAGAAGCCAGTAGTTGTGTGACCCTCAATGGTTCACGGATACAGCTAGCCGTGGGCCCACAACAATTGCGACTTCGAAAACACATTTTCGGACAGACCCATCGGAGCAGGGTAAAGCGCCTAGCAACATCGCCCCATGATCCCATAGGTATCACTGATAGTGCCTGCAAGAACCAGTCGGTCATGGTTAGCGTACAGTACGGTCCTTTCAACACATATATCCCAATCAGATCAACGACCATTGGTAAATCGAGAGTCGCTAGAGATCAAATAACCATGCATACATCTTGCAGATCAAATAGTGACATCGCGTGTGTTACTAGGTAAACCCATTTACCTAAAACACATCTAGTACTCTGGCCAGAGATTTATCACACTATTATCTCCTCAGATAGCATAGGATATCCACACACAAAGGCGAGTGGTGAATCCTTGACAACGAAGCATCGACTCCTACATGCATCGGGACCTCACCCAATCCCGCCACCTGATGACCCAACTAAGTCGGTAAACGGGTAAAAGTGAAGCACCTATCACGTAGAGTCTCAATGATGTTTCGAGTAATGAGGGCTAATCTGTACAACCAAGACCTCGAACTTAATCCACTCGACAAATGGTAACCACTTGGAAAGTCCGAACGAGTGTAGTTCGATAGATCACCAGGTCACTATCCATCTGCATGCTCAGAACATCACAATGTTCCCTACCAATGAAACGTGGTACTTCACATCATAGATGATAGTCTCAAGCTCGGGCGTCCTTATCCTCATTTTGACGGCCCAATCGACTAGGAACGAGTTTGAATACACAGTGACTATTAGATGTGTTTCATGATAGCCATCATATCCACTATCACATCTAACATACACTATGGTGCATTCTAGGTCTTTATCCAACACAATTGTTAACATTATAAAATAATGAATGCCATATAAGAATACAAATTTCATAAATAAAGATCGTTTACAAAGAGTCAACAAGAAACCACACGCCACAAGTTGGCTAGTTGGGCACCTACTCTAACAATCTCCCACTTGCCCTAAATCCAACTACTCATCAGACGCAGTCCCATTGTTTCGTGATGTTTTCAAACAATGGTCCTGGCAAGGGCTTCGTAAGTGGATCAGCAATGTTTTCTGCAGAGGCGACTCTCTCGACTGCTATGTCACCTCTAGCCACAATATCCCGGATTATGTGGTATTTTCTCAGTATATGTTTGGATCTTTGGTGAGACCTAGGCTACTTTGCTTGCACAACGGCACCCGTGTTGTCGCAGTACACCGGGACTGGACCAACTCCTTCAGGGATTACGCCCAACTCTTGGACGAAATTCCTTATCCAAACCGCCTCTTTCGCAGCAGCTGATGTTGCGATGTACTCAGCCTCAGGGTTGAATCCGCGATGGTGTCTTGCTTGGAACTCTTCCAAGAGACAGCACCACCATTGAGCATGAATACAAATCCAGAGGTTGACTTCGAATCATCCACATCACATTCGAAGCTAGAATCAGTGTAGCCTTCCAATTTCAGTTCACCACCCCCATAGACCATGAACATATTCTTAGTCCTTCGTATGTACTTAAGAATATCTTTCACAGCCTTCCAATGCATTTGGCCGGGGTTGGCTTGGTAGAGGCTCGTGATACTCAGAGAATATGCGACATCCGGTCTAGTTGAGATCATGCCATACATAATACTACCTATTGCCGAGGCATATGACACACGTGCCATACACTCTATCTCCTCATCAGTCTTTGGACACATAGACTTAGATAGAGTGACCCTGTGGCACATAGGATGGTTTCCTCTCTTGGACTCTTCCATATAGAACCTCTAAAATATGGTATCAATGTAGGTGGCTTGGGTGAGTCCGAGCATATTTTTCGATCTATCTCTATAGATCTGTATTCCTAGAATGTAGGATGCTTCACCCATGTCCTTCATCGAGAACCTACTAGACAACCACACTTTAGTTGACTGCAACATTCCTACATCATTCCCAATCAGTAGAATGTCATCAACATAAAGTACAAGGAATGTCACAGCATTTTTAACTACCTTCTTATATATACATGGCTCCTCGGGATTCTTGATGAAACCAAATTCCTTAATTGTTTCATCAAATCTCAGGTTCCAACTTCTCGATGCTTGTTTGAGACCGTAGATCAATCTCTGAAGTTTGCATACTTTATGCTCACTTCCTACAGATGTGAAACCCTCAGGCTGCGTCATATAGATCTCTTCCTTAATGTTTCCATTAAGGAACGCAGTTTTCACATCCATTTG
>KV014971.1:25329-49326 GCA_001598015.1 Dorcoceras hygrometricum | reverse complement strand
TCCAAACATTTTAAAAGAGTTTTGAAATAGAAAAATCGAAAGAGTTCATTCAACCCCCCCCCCCTTCTGACCTCCTATTTGCTTAGTGATCCTATTTCTGGGACCATCAGATATATATCACGCATATATAATTGGGATGATCGATAAGCGAGGGCTATGCGATCCGTGGTTGCCAAGCACGGATCTAGGTCCAATCCTAGGTGACATGCAGTATGCAAATGCAATCCTATTACATAAGCTTCCAGTTTTACAAATCTTTGGTCTTCAGTATCTTTGATCATCATCTCCACCATCTTCAAATTCATCCTCTCACTAAGTCTAATATTTATATTTAAATAACCAAGACAAATAGGGAGACAATTTTAAAGGGGTGGGAACGGGCCACAAACCAGGTCCACTTTGAAAATGATATCAACAATATTACAACCAAAAATTTGTACAACCTAGCATACACCTAACACATTGGGCATTGCTCTCGATCATCCCAAATAATATCAATTCAATTAATTGACATAAATAAAATAATCAAATCAAATTTGATATAATCCAACAAAATCGCATTTTAAATATAAAATCATATTTTATAAATAAAATCTTATTTTGTCATTTTTAATTGCATCAAATTGGGTTTAAAACAATTTTAGTTCCAAAATCTCAAAAATTCCAAAAATTAATTTTGGTCCGACCAAAAGGGCCAAATATCAAATATTGGCCCGAAAACCCCCCAGGCCGTCCGGGACAGGGCCGAAACAACCCTAGAGATAAAAAAACAGCCGTTGAAAATCCGCCCGAAAACGTCGCACGTCGGCGCACCGCCGCCCGCACGCTGCGCGCGCCCCTGTGCGCAACGCTTGCGCACGGTGGCGGCCACCTGCACGCACAGCTCGCGCAGGTGGGGCGTCAGTTGGCACGCGGTGTCGAGCAGCCCCGTGCGCGACGTGCGCGCATGGGTGCCAGCCAGCGGGCGCAGCGTGCGCAGGGGCTTGTGCGACAGGCGCGCATCCCCTGCCGCAGGCTGCGAGCATGCTGGGCGCACGGTGGCGCCGCACGCTGCGCGCGGCGACGCCTGGCAGAAATTTTTTTTTTAAATTTGAAATTTGAGATCTGATGCAATACAGGTACAATTTTATGTATTTACAGATCCGAGCCAAAGCTCTGATACCACTGTTGGCGCAGAGGCGGATCCGGATCCCGTTCAAGGGGCGCAGCGGAAGATTTAAAAATTTGCATCGGAAACGGTTAATACATAACATAAATCAACAATAAACATCCATAGGGTGTTTAGATTTGGTACAATGCTGGTGTCTAGGCGCCTGCCTCCGACCAATTTCATGAGGAAATTGGCACTTCAACAGTTAGCGGTTGTCGTTCTCCTAATCCGGTCCACGACTGGAATCACGACTCCTTCGTCAGTCTGCACTAGAAAACGTGACGAATCTTTCACGGACGGAATCTCCTCGTCGAGGTGGTCGGAACAAGTCCAACCACGAAAAGCGGCGGTGGCGCACGACGGGCGGCGTGTGAGGGGCGGCGGCCGAGAGCGAGGAAGAGGAGAGGGGGGCGGCGGCTATAGTCTAGGGTTTTGTGAGAGTTGTTGTGTGTAATGAAACCCTAGGGCCAATATATAGAGGATACATGGGCTTGTACCGGTCCAATGGGCTTGGGTCGGGCCCAGGCCCAGGGTGAACATTCGTTTCAAGTCCATCACAGTGGCTCCATCATAATCCCGATCGACGATCAGATCGAACCGATCTACACAGTTTACAAAACTGAGTATTATGATGTGAAAATAATTTTTCGGACCACCTAGTCCAAAATAGCAGTTTGGCCCCTGCAAGTCTCAAGGATAGTCAAACTAACTTTAGGGAAATTGCATTTTGACCCCTGTTTAATTTTAGGAAGTCTCACTTCCATCCTTCCTCCTCCTATGCTCAACAAATTGAGCTCAATTTCCGTGCGGGAATCGAGAAGCCAGTACTTGTGTGACCCTCAATGGTTCAGGGATACAGCTAGTCGTAATCCCACAACAATTGCGACTCCGAAACCACATTTTCGGACTGACCCATCGGATCATGGTAAATCGCCTAGCAACATCACCCCATGATCCCCTAGGTATCACTGATAGTGCCTGCAAGAACCAGTCGGTCATGGTTAGCGTACAGTACGGTCCTTTCAACACATATATCGCGATCAGATCAACGACCATTGGTAAATCTAGAGTCGCTAGAGATACAATAACCAGGCATACATCTTGGAGATCAAATAGTGACATCACGTGTGCTACTAGGCAAACCCATTTACCTAAAACACATCTAGTACACTGGCCAGAGATTTATCACACTATTATCTCCTCAGATAGCATAGGATATCCATGCACAAAGGCGAACGGTGAATCCTCGACAACGAAGAATCGACTCCTACATGAATCGGGACCTCACCCAATCCCGCCACCTGATGACCCCTACTAAGTCGGTAAACGGGTCAAAGTGAAGCACCTATCACGTATAGTCTCGATGACGTTTTGAGTAATGAGTGATAATCTGTACAACCAAGACCTCGGACTTAATCCCCTCGACAAATGGTAACCACTTGGAGAGTCCAAACGAGAGTAGTTCGATAGATCACCAGGTCACTATCCATCTGCATGCTCAGAACATCACAATGTTCCCTACCAATGAAACGTGGTACTTCACATCGCAGATGCTAGTCTCAAGCTCAGGCGGCCTTATCCTCATTTTGACGGCCCAATCGACTAGGAACGAGTTTAGAATACACAGTGACTATTAGATGTGTTTCACGATAGCCATCATATCCACTATCACATCTAACATACACTATGGTGCATTCTAGGTCTTTATCCAACACAATTGTTAACATTATAAAATAATGAAGATAAAGAATTCCATATAAGAATACAAATTTAATAAATAAAGATCGTTTACAAAGAGTCAACAAAAACCACACGCCACAAGTTGGCTAGTTGGGCACCTACTCTAACATAAACATCATCGGGTTCCATCATTTAAAACTCTCGCTTTCCATTTTAAAACTTTACTGAGTATCTAATTCGACTTTGGAAAATGTATCGCTGAACTGACATCAGACGTAACAAGGTGGAATAGTACTTTGAAACAAAACAGATCTTCACTGTTCACGTTTATCGTAAAACAGCTGCAAGAATATTTGAAACAGACGTAGTAGATGAAACGATGTCGTTGAAGTAGGAAACAAACATTATGACGTAAGAATATCTGCTAACAGTTTCAACTTATGGAAACGACGTTGTTAGCTTGAACCAGGCGCAATAACAATCGCTAACAACGCGACTTGGAAATATGTGTAAACCGATGGTGTTTACTTTAAGGTGCAGACGTAAGAAAGTTTGTTACCAAGAATAAACAGACATAAGAACATCTGTTATCAGACGTGACTCTGAATAACTGAAACGATGTCATTTGCACAACAAACAGACGTATGAACAGTGCAACGACTGAATACAAAGATACAATGCAACAGCTGATGAACAAACTAACAGCTGATGAACAATAAAACCAATAGCTGATGAACAATAAAAGCAGCAGCTGATAAACAAACTAACAGCGGAAGAACAATAAAACCAACAGCTGATGACGAACAAATGCAACAACTGAAATGTAACTGCTGAACTTAAATATGAAATTCAATCGCTGACATAGGAAACGAAATATTAATAAGAACTTGGTGTTGCAACATCAAACGACAGCTATGCTATCAGCTGTTGCCTATCAAACCAGACTTTATACTGATTCGACCAACAACATCCGATTACATAGCATCAAATTCAAATATTACCATTCACCAAAAGGAAGAACATTCATGAACTTACTTGAATCAAACTCAAACTCCTCAGTATTTTAAAACATCAATAACTTTCTGTAAAAACTTGGAAGCAGTAAAACATCATTTTGAACCCAATCTTTCTTTCCTTGAACATGCGTAAATCATTTTAAACAACTTCAACATATCTTAAACATACAGGCAAGCAGATCCATAAAATGAATAAAATCAATATTTTTACTTGCCTTAATCAACGCTTTGCAACCTCAGTTGATTCCTACAGAAATCTCCTCCTTGCGTAACCACACGAGCTTCTTTAGAAATATTTTGAAGAACACTAAAGATTTTCTTTGCAAGTGATAATGTACTTTGCTTTCAAAACAAGTTTAAATATGAATGTGATTAGTGGAAAGATGCTATGTTATTTCAAGCATGACACACCTAACATTTTTGGTAAAACCTCCTTCTCAACCTTTTAAATTTTTAAAACACCAAACCCTTTTTAAAAGAAATCATTTGTCCTCCTTAAAGATATTTTCAATAAATTTTAAAACCTGCTCATGTATCTCCCTTGGAGTCATCTGCTAAAACCAGTCGAGTCGCATCATTTTCTGAAATCAATGAAATCAGCAAATGCATAACATTTAAAATTGCCATAAAATGCATAAATGTGGTCTTAAAGATTTTGGGGCGTTACAGCCAATGATCAAAGCAACTCATCACCCGTAGAGCTTATGTGATGACCACAGATCGGGCAAACCTAGAGACTAAGGTGATTACAGGTGAAATTGTTATTACTGGTATACCTTCTACCATTTTGATAGATTCTGGTATACCTTCTACCATTTTGATAGAATCACGTGCCACCCATTCTTTCTTATCATAGACTTTTGTTAAGAAATTTATTTTCAAACCTGAATTGGTATCGGTAGAAACCAATCAAGACATAAATGATAATACACCTGTGAGACCCAGAAGATTACTGGATTAATTAAGCTAATTAATCGGGTTTTGTATAGACCAGATCTGGCGGGAACAGATCTGGGATGGACCAGCTTTGAGCTGGTATGCTTGGTAAGCGTGTCGGGTCTCTGTATTGGGTATTGGAAACATCTCTGGACAGTTGTGGAGTTCTGTGGGGTAATAATCAGATTTGGGGAGTTGAGAAGTGCTGGTTGGTGACTTCGGCTTTGGCGTTGGTGATGGCAATCAAGGCTAGAGGTCAAATCTGGTTGTCGCAAAGTAATCGGAGTACGCTGGTTGTATATCCTGCACGGGTATAGCAACGCTGTCGTTTGGGGGAGACCAGACTTGAGCCTGGCTCGAGGGTTGGTGTAGACCGGTTTCGGGTTAGACCGTAAGGCAGCGCGACGCCGTTTTGGGTATTAGAGAACGTTGGTTAGTACTTGTGTGAGATCTGTTATTTCAGATCTGGATTGCGGTGCGAATGCGTTTAGCGATAGCATATGTGGTGCTAGCGGGATGACGTGTATAAGTTGGAATAGTGGACTTATGTACGACGTCGTTTTGAAGGAAGTTCAGATATGTTTTAGCGTAAGGTTCAAATTTGGAGTGGTACTCAGATCTGAGTGGGCATCTGTGGGGACTACGGGTTGCTAATCTCATTGTTAAGATAAAATTTATTAGTTTTGGTGATAACCAAATAAGACAAGAGCTAAATTCAGAAGTAACACTTGGACAGTCAGCCGTTGAATATGATCAACTACATGTTTGGAGCAAAGTTTACTTCAGATGTTGGATTGACCAGTCAGATATTGGGATTGAATATTTCAGTTGTTAGATATCAGATCTTGGTACTCGGGAATATTTCAGGAGTTTAGTTGAAGCACTCAGTTGATGGGTTACTATTTCAGAGGTTGAAGATATACAGTTATCAGGTTCTGGTATCGGGTTTTTATTTCAGTCGTGAGAGCAAATCAGATGTTGATCAAGGGTTACGCAATCAGACTTTGGTATTAATCACTAGTTGGAGATTCGCTTCAGTAGTCAACATATTTCAGCAGTTGGGTATTTATTTCAGTAGTAAGTATTCTCAGTAGTTGGCTACAGTACTTTTGATTCAATCGTGATTGTTGTTGGAACATTCAGTCTTTGCAACCAGCCGTTATATCATATTCTCAATTTACAAAAAGAAGGATATTTCAGACGTTGGGTATCTATTCAGGCGTTGGATATCTAATCAGCAGTTGGTATAATCAGTCGTCGGTTGTTATGATCAGCAGTATTCAGACGTTGGGTATTTCTTTAAGAAGTGTATTCAGACGTTGGGATTCTGTTGTTGATTTGATATCAGACGCAACTACTCAAGTGTTAGCGTGTTTCTTAACAAACAACAAAGCTAAGTCGTTTGGATTAATTGATACGACAACGTTTGGTTTAGCGCTAGATTCAGACGTTGGTTTAAGCATGCATTCAGTAATTGTTACGATCAGTAGTTGGGCACTCAATTGTTGCAAAGATTTAGTTGGCGTTATTTATTCAATAGTAACAGTCATGTATTTCTATCAACAATGAACTATTAATCTTCTTCAAGAAAGAAAAAGCTGTATTAACAATAAGAGAATTCAGGCGACGAACTTTTTGTTAGCCGAGAAATTTTATTTAAACTGAGATCCTTAAATCTGGTAACTCGGATTTAAGTTAAGAGGGTGCTTGTAAAACTGTTTTAAAAGGTTTCGAAAATTTGAAAATACCAAGAGTTCATTCAACCCCCCTTCTGAACTCTTGCAGCTGTTTTTCGAATCACATTGATCCTATCAATTGGTATCAGAGCCTGCGCATCTCAGTATTGAACAGTTGCTGTTTGTGTTTAATCATATATTAAAATGTCGACTTCTCACAACAATATTCCTATGTTTTCTAAGGAGGACTACGATGATTGGAAGATTCGCATGCAGGCGCATCTGGCTGCTCAGGATGACGACATGTGGTCTGTTATCACAGAAGGGCCGTTGAAGATAATGAAGCCAAACCTAGCCTTTGCGATATCTAACGGAGAGCCTCAGTTTCTGGAAAATACCAGACATGAATACACTAATGAGGACAAAAAGAAATTGAATCTGGACAATGTGGCCAGGGATATCCTTTACAAGACGATGGACAAAAACATGTTCAGTAAGATTAAGACCTACGGCACTGCCAAGGAAATATGGGAGAGGCTGACCCACCCAAATATGTGAAGGAAATGATGAGACGAAGGAGAACAAGCTGAATGTCGCTCAGCATAAGTATGAATCGATCAAGATGAAGGATGGAGAGACCATGACAGAGTTCGATGAAAGATTCAGTGCTGTTGTTATTGAGTTGACGAGTCTTGGCAAGGAGTATAGCAACAGAGAGCTGGTGTTGAAGGTGATGAGAGCGTTGCCCAGGGAATGGGACGTGAAGACGAGGCGATGCGAGAGTCGAAGGACTTGAATAAGCTGGAACTACATGATATATTCACCAACCTTAAAGCTTACGAGTTTGAGTTGGATACAAGAGCAGAAGCTGGACCCTCGACATCCCAGCCGACAAAAGCACTAGCTGCTACAACGACTGAACAGTGCTTTCCAAGCACTAGCAAGATGGCTGATCAACTCAGTGGTGATGTCATATCCCTTTTCGTTAAGAAGTTTGGGAAATACCTGAGAAGATCCTACAACCCTTATACATCTTATAATAATGTTCATAAAAGTGATAAAGTTGCATCTGATATGAATTGCTTTAATTGTGGACGTCCAGGGCATTTTGCAGCTGATTGCAACAGGCCCAAGAAGGAAGACAGATACAGAAGAGATGAAAAGAAGGAGGATCGATACAAACAAGATGACAAGACAAATGAGAGATCTGTCGACAGATCCAAGGATAGACGGATGAGGACACGAGGAGATAAAAGACCCAGCCGCAAGAATGATCGCAAAGTGCTGATGGCTGAGGAAAGCACCAAGATTTGGGCTGAAACCGATTCAGATTCTTCATCTAGAAGTTCCTCATCAAGCGATAGTGAACAGGAGGAAGTTCACTATCTCATGGTTGACCAGACATCTGATGACGAGGTATTCGACTTCTCTAACATTGAATTTACACGAGAAGACCTTGTCAGTGCACTTAATGATATGGTCAAAGAGTACAGGAAGCTTTCTCACACATTCGAGGAAGTTAAGGCTAAAAACTATGATTTGAAAAATAGATCAGCTGAACCAAGTGCTGTTGAACTTGGTGAAGCTGGCAGTTTGAAAATCGAGTTGAGTAAGCTGACAACTGAGAATGATTTGTTGAGATAAAAGACCAGTGAGCTTGAATCTGAAAACGAAAGGTTGAATATGATAATCAGCTCCTGGACCAAGTCTTCAGTTTCTCTGGGTAAACTGCATGATGCTCAAAAGCCGGTCAATGACAAATCTGGCTTGGGTTTAAATAGTGAAAGCAGTGAAGGTGAATCAAGTACCCAGTCACAGCTGGTGTACGACAAGTTCAATAAGATGAGATTTGTCAAATCCAGTGCGACATATGACAGCTGTGAGTCGATGACATATAATGACCAGACCTCTCAGAAGTTGAACCATAAAGGAAAACCTGGTATCAGCTATCAAAGACCTGAGAATTCCAAGCCCAGCTGGCTAAAGAACAGATTGGACAAAGACAAAGCGAAAGCTGGTTCTAAGTCATTTGCTCCTAACCAGCCAAGGCGTAATTCAACGAAGGTAAAATCTAGTAGGAGAAAGGTTCAGCCGAAGAGGGATCTGAGTGGTCAAAATATGAAATCAACACTCAACAGATCTCACCATAATTATGAACAGACCCTCACGGACTCTAGTACTGTAAAAACTATCAAGGAAATTCAAGTATGGGTCCCGAAAGGGGTAATCCGATCTGGACCCAAGTAAAATTGGGTACCAAAAGCTGTTTTTATGATTGCAGGATAACAGGTACGAACCAGCTGATGTATCAACCTTGTGGTACCTGGATAGCGGCTGTGCACGACACATGACGGGAAACCAAAAGCTGCTAGCAGATGTTGTCCTACACAAAGGAGCAAAAATCGTGTTTGGTGATAACGCATACGGTAACACTGTGGGTAAGGATAAGATTATCCATGGTAACATCTCTATTTCAGACTATCTTAGTTGTTGATAATTTACGTTATAATTTAATTAGCATTAGTCAGCTATGTGACAAGGGTTACATAGTTAAGTTTCAACAACACACTTGCACAATTCAGAGTGCAAATGGTCTGACTGTATGGGTAGGTAAACATTCGGGGAATACCTACATTATCGATTGGTCAGAGCTGTTGAAATCTGAACAGTTGTGCCTTACAGCTGACTCTTCCAAGAGTTGGCTGTGGAATCAAAGAATGAATCATCTTAACTTCAAAACACTTGCCAAATTGAGTCAACATGATATGGTTTCTGGTATGCCAAAAATCAATTTTTCTAAGGACAAGGTTTGTGCCGCTTGTCAGCTGGGAAAGCAAATTATATCTACTTTCAAAGAGAAAGACGGTAAACGTTCTTTCCGTAGATTAGAGCTTTTACATATGGATCTTTTTGGTCCTATACCCGTAACTAGCTTAGAGGGAACGAACTACACCCTAGTTTTTGTTGATGATTTTACAAAATTCACTTGGGTGCTATTTTTAAAGGCAAAATCTGATACCGCTGACCAGCTGATACGACTTTTAAAACGTTTGCAAAATGACGAATCTTGTTGTTAGAGTAGATGCCCAACTAGCCAACTTGTGGCGTGTGGGTTTATAGACTCTTGTATATGACAATCTTTATATATGATATTCGCATTCTTTTATATGACATTCTTTACTTTCATTGTATGTATGATGATTTACAATTGCGTTGAGTAAAGACCTAGAATGCACCAAAGCGTATGTTAGATGTGATAGTGGGTATGACGGCTATCATGAAACACATCTAATAGTCGCTGTGTATTCTGAACATGTTCCTAGTCGATTGGGCCGTCAAAATGAGGATAAGGCCGCCCGAGTTCGAGACTAGGATCTGCGATGCGAAGTACCATGTTTCATTGGTAGGGAACATTGTGATGTTCTGAGCATGAATATAGATAGTGACCTGGTGATCTATCGAACTACCCTCCTTCGGACTTTCCAAGTGGTTACCATTTGTCGAGTGGATAAGTCCGAGGTCTTGGTTGTACTGATTAGTCCTCACGACTCGAAACGTCATTCAGACTCTACATGATAGGCGTCTCACTTTGACCCGTTTGCCGACTCACTTGGGGTCATAAGGCATCGGGATTGGGTGAGACCCCGATGCATGTAGGAGCCGATGCATCGTTGTCGAGGATTCACCGCTCGCAGACATGCGTGGATATCCTATTCTATCTGAGGGGATAATAGTGTATAAATCTCTGGACAGAGTACTATAAGTGTTTTAGGTAAATGTGTTTACCTAGTTACACTCGCGATGTCACTATTCGATCTCCAAGATGTATGCATAGCTATCGGATCTATAGCGACTCTCGATTTACCAATGGTCGTTGATCTGATCGGGATATATGGATTTAAAGGACCGTACTGTACGCTAACCATGACCAACTGGTTCTTGCAGGCACTATCAGTGATACCTAGGGGATCATGGGACGATGTTGCTAGACGCTCTTACCATGATCCGTTGGGAAAGTCTGGGATTGTGATTCCGGAGCCACAATGGTTGTGGGCCCACGGCTAGCTGTATCCCTGAACCATTGAGGGTCACACAAGTACTGGATTCGAGATTCCCGCACGGATACTCAGCTCAATGTGTTGAGCACGAGAAGAGGATTTTGGGGAGTGCGACTTCCTAAAAGTCAACTCGGGTCAAATCGAGATTTCCCGACGTTGAGGGGCAAAACGGTCATTTTGCACTGGGGTTCTGAAAAATGGTTCTTCAGATCATAGTGTTCAGTTTTAGAAACTGAATCGATCGGTCCGATCTGATCGGCGATCGGAGTTACGATGAAGTCTCGGTGGTGGAGATGAACTGAATGTTCATCCGTTGGACCCGGGCCCGTTGGGCCGGTCCAAGTCCAACACATAAGTCTATTTAATTAGACTTAACTTCAATCATAACACACTTGTCACTTAAGCAAAACCCTAAACCTAATAGCCACCCCCCTCTCTCTCAAAGAGCCGCCGCGGCCGCCGCCCGCCGCCGCCGCCTCTTCCCCGGAATTTGTTCCGGCCAAATTTGACGAGGAGAATCCGTCCGTGCAGATCTCGTCAGCTCTTCTAGTGCAGGCTGATGAAGGAATCTAGTCTCCGGTCGTGGACCTGATTGGCGTTAACTACCGCAGTCTACCGTGAAGTGTCGTTTTCTTTACGAAACCGGTCGGAGCCAGGCACGAGTTGCCAGCAAGGTAGTGTTTTGAACACCCTATGAATGTCATATTTGTATTGTTTATCGTATTGATCGTCTCCCGGCATGTTTTTTTATGTTCTTCCGCTGCCCGGCCGGGGGGCGTGATCCGGATCCCAACACTTGTTCAGTCAACAGGATAAGAAGTGATCGTGGTACTGAGTTTTTAAATCATAAATTAACTTCTTATCTAGAAGACTTAGGGATAAAGCATGAGCTTTCAGCAGCTAGAACTCCTCATAAAAACGGGTTAACTGAAAGGAGAAACCGTACTTTAAAATAAGCTGCTATGTCTATGATTGCTTATTCCGGGATGTCTCAAAAAATTTTGGGCACAAGCAGTTAGCATAGCGTGTTATACTCAGAACAGATCTATGATTAATAGGATGCACGATAAAACCCCATATGAGATCTGGAATGGCAAGTAACCTGATATATCTTATTTCAGGGTGTTTGGGTGCAGATGCTTCATTCATAACAATGGTAAAAAGCACCTAAAAGCCTTTGAACCAAAATCTGATGCAGGTATCTTCCTAGGTTATTCAGCTGTTAGCAAGGCATATCGCATTTTCAACAACAGAAGTCTGACAGTTGAAGAATCTGCACACGTGGTGTTCGATGAGACAAGCTTCAGATCCAATTCAGATGCAAGCCTACATGATTTGTGTTCACGTCTGGAATCAACAAGTCTCGATGAATCAGATGATGACGTGCCACAATGATTTTCAGCTGAAACACAACAGGATCAGATCTCGCCAGGTGTACCAGCTGTTGGAGGAGGAGCAACCAACCTTCAACCAGATGTTGCTCAACCAGCTGTTGCTCCAACAGATGCTGTTCAACCAGATGGTGCTCAATCAGATGTTGCACAAGCAGACTCCACTATTCATAGACCAACATCTGATGAACAAGATACAAGCACACATCAATTGGTATCTAGACCACCAGCTGAAGCATCAGTCGCATGACAGTTGAAGAATCCGCACACGTGGTGTTCGATGAGACAAGCTTCAGATCCAATTCAGCTGCAAGCCTACATGATTTGTGTTCACGTCTGGAATCAACAAGTCTTGATGAATCAGATGATGACGTGCCACAACGATTTTCAGCTGAAACACAACAGGATCAGATCTCGCCAGGTGTACCAGCTGTTGGAGGAGGAGCAACCAACCTTCAACCAGATGTTGCTCAACCAGCTGTTGCTCCAACAGATGATGTTCAACCAGATGTTGCACAAGTAGACTCCACTATTCATAGACCAACATCTGATGAAAAAGATACAAGCACACATCAATTGGTATCTAGACCACCAGCTGAAGCATCAGTCGCAAGCACATCACATCAGTTGGAATCCAGACCAACAACTGATACAAGAGCTGATCCAAGCTCACATCTGGAACAACCATCTCAACAACTGGAACCTGACGCACAAGCCAATAACGAAGAATATCAATTGATGTCAGCTGGTCCAGCTGTTGCAATCCATCCAGACACTCAAATGCAACAAGGAGCAAATCCCATTGGATCTGATCTCCGATGGAATAAAAATCATCCACCTGAGCAGGTCATAGGTAACATTCATTCTCCTGTTCGCACACGAGGACAGCTATCACATGATCATTTTGATTCTGCATTCATCTCTCATATAGAATCTAAGCAAATAGATGAAGCCTTAGCTGACCCCAGCTGGATAGATGCAATGCAAGAAGAATTAAATCAGTTTAAGCGTAACAATGTATGGAAACTTGTACCTATACCCTCTAATCATTCAGTTATAGGACCTCATTGGGTCTTTAGGAACAAACAGAATTAAGATGGCGTAGTAACTAGAAATAAGGCTAGATTGGTTGCACAAGGATTTAGGCAGATGGAAGGTATAGATTTTGATGATACCTTCGCACTAGTAGCTAGATTAGAAGCCATCCGCAAGTTTCTTGCATATTCTACATTTAAAGACCTCAAAGTCTTTCAGATGGATGTTAAGAGTGCATTTCTTAATGGAATATTAACAGAGGAAGTGTATGTTGCACAACCTCCTGGCTTCGTAAATCATACACATCCAGATTATGTTTATAAGTTGGATAAAGCTCTATATGGGTTGAAGCAAGCACCCAGAGCTTGGTATGATACACTGTCGAAATTCCTTATCGAGCATGACTTTGCCATAGGCACGGTAGATAAGACATTGTTTAAATTTGTTAAAGCTGATCATGTCTTATTAGTTCAAATATATGTCGATGATATAATTTTTGTGTCAACTAACCCCAAATTGTGCGAAAAGTTTTCGAAGTTAATGTAGGATAAATTTGAGATGAGCATGATGGAGGAGATGATGTTCTTTCCGGGATTACAAGTACGACAGCTGGAGAATGGAATCTTCATTAACCAGGCTAAATACACGAAAGAACTGCTGAAGAAATTTTCCATGGACAACTGTTCAGCAGCTGTTACCCCAATGAGCTCCTGAATCAAGATGGATAAAGATGAAGCTGGAACTGCCATTGAGGTATCAATTTATCGTGGTACTATAGGCTCTTTGCTAGACTTAACTGCTAGCAGACCAGACATCATGTTTGCTGTCTGCATGTGTGCTAGATTTCAAGCAGAGCCAAAGCAATCACATTACATAGCCGTAAAAAGGATTTAAAAATATCTTAAGGGTACTTCCAAAGTGGGTCTTTGGTATCCCAAAGACTCAGGCTTTCAACTAATCAGTTACAGTGATGCTGACTACGCAGGATGCAGCATTGATCGCAAGAGCACCAGTGGAACTTGTCAATTCTTGGGAGATCGACTGATTTCCTGGTTTAGTAAGAAGCAGACTTCAATCGCAACGTCCACAGCTGAAGTAGAGTACCTCGCAGCTGGCATGTGTTGTGCTCAAATTCTTTGGATACAACATCAACTGAAGGACTATGGCATCGATTCTTCTGAAGCACCTATTCTCTGCGACAACACTAGTGCTATCGCGATCACCCAGAATCCAGTACTGCATTCAAGGACAAAGCATATAGACCTAAGGATCATTTTATAAGGGACCACGTGCTAAAGAAAGACGTCCGGCTGGAGTATGTGTCGACTGAGCAGCAAGTTGCTGACATCTTCACCAAACCTCTACCAGACGCTAAGTTTTCTTATTTTAGAAACATATTAGGTCTCCTTGAATTGCCTTGATTTGTCTGTGTACTAACAATTTTGCAGGTTGTCAGCTGTTGCTTAAATCAGCTGCAAGTCTGCTGCTCAGGGGGAACGCGAAGACTTTCAGCTGAGGCAAGCATATTGCATTGGAGGATATCAGTCGTAGGGGGAACCAGGATCTGATTTGTTAAGCGCGACGTCAGCTGAATATGTGAAGTCTAGATATATTCAGAAGTCACATATATACAGCTGATGCTTATTTATGATCAGCTCCTACTTTACCCTCAGCGATACATTAAAATCAGCAGTGATGTTATTACGATCGCTGCACCAGCTGTGACGATATCAATTTTGGCGCGCGTCTTTTTAACCTTTTCCCTGTACGGGTAAAATCTTTTCAAAGTCATTTCCGAATTTGTACGCGTCGTCAGATGATTGACACGTTGTTGTCATCATTCCAATCGTCACATCTACATCGTTTCTCTCTCTAATCGTTTACAATTCTCTAAATATATTACGGCATTTCCTGTTTAACGTCATACTAACCTTGCATACTTTTACTCTCGTGTACTCTTGTGCTCGTATTCTCTATGTGTGTTCTCTTGCATATTTCTTTCAGGCGTACTCTCAGTTTATCTACAAATCTGCAATGGCATCTTCTCTGTTTGTCAACACCGTCCATATTTGCTTTGAATCTGTTCTTGCAATGGACAATGCCGGGACGGTAGCACTGTTCGAATCCCTTGTGGCTACTGGATTGAAAGGATTTATGGGCTGCCCCGCAGTGATTCACGAGGCCGCACTGTTGGAGTTCTTTCAAAATGGATCATTTAGGGATGGATTGGTTGTCAGTACCATGAATGGAATGACTGTGGAGATTTCGGAACATCTATTTGTAGAGACTTTTGAGCTTTCGGTGGAGGGTTTGACAGATTTATCTGAGATTCCTAAGATATAGTGTTTGATGCGAAGAGCATCGTTTCTCTTTCTGGCGAACCAGTGAGTACTTCAGGGAAAAAGAGGGAGATGACGATGGAGTTTCGACTTCTCTGTCACATTCTGGCCAAGACAATATTTGTAAAGGATGGGTCCTTTGATGCGATTACCCAGGAGAAGTTTTTGATGCTGGTGGCAATTACATGTGGAGTAAAGATTAACTGGAACAGGCTGCTGTTCAACACTCTTAAGGACATGGTGACTTTGGGAATAAGGCAAGCCAAGGGCTATGCTATTCAAATCAGTCTTCTACTGGATAATGTTCCAAACATGGAACTGAGAGAATCCTCGGAGTTTCCTTCTTCAAAAATCCTAACAAAGAAAACAGTGCATCGCTATATCTCTCTCAATGACAAGGTTGGTGTGGAAGAAGTGGCTGATGTACCCCGGGTGAAGAGAACACCTGTGACAAAGGCTGTGTTTAAGAAAAGACCAGCTGTTACTACTGCGGCTGAACCAGTCGTGAAAAGAAAAGGACGACAAAGAGTAAATCTGGTTCTTCAAAAGAAAAATTGGAGATCTTTCTTGTGGCACAGGAAGCTGTACCACTTCAAATCATTGAACCAACTGCGGCTGCACCAACAGAGCAACCTCCCTCCGCACCAAAATGCAAAATCCAGAAGAGGAAAAGAAGGTTGGTTCTAGGTGATGATGATGAAATTGTTGAACAACCAGCTGCAGAGATTGCTAGTGAGACTACTATGGGAGAACCAGGTGTAGAGCAAAAGAAAAATTGGAGATCTTTCTTGTGGCACAGGAAGCTGTACCACTTCAAATCATTGAACCAACTGCGGCTGCACCAACAGAGCAACCTCCCTCCGCACCAAAATGCAAAATCCAGAAGAGGAAAAGAAGGTTGGTTCTAGGTGATGATGATGAAATTGTTGAACAACCAGCTGCAGAGATTGCTAGTGAGACTACTATGGGAGAACCAGGTGTAGAGGTCGCTGAAGAGACAGTTGTTGAAGGCATTGCTGAACCTGTTTCTGAGCCAACAGTTGTTAGAGTAGATGCCCAACTAGCCAACTTGTGGCGTGTGGGTTTTATAGACTCTTATATATGACAATATTTATTTATGAAATACGCATTTATTTATGGAATTCTTTATTTTCATTATTATATAATGTTTACAATTGTGTTGGATAAAGACCTAGAATACACCATAGTGTATGTTAGATGTGATAGTGGATATGATGGCTATCATGAAACACATCTAATTGTCACTGTGCATTCTGAATTCGTTCCTAGTCGATTGGGCCGTCAAAATGAGGATAAGGCCGCCCGAGCTTGAGACTAGCATCTGCGATGTGAAGTACCATGTTTCATTGGTAGGGAACATTGTGATGTTCTGAGCATACAGATGGATAGTGACCTGGTGATCTATCGAACTACCCTCGTTCGGACTTTCCAAGTGGTTATAATTTGTCGAGTTGATAAGTCCGAGGTCTTGGTTGTACTGATTAGTCCTCACTACTCGAAACGTCATTGAGACTCTACATGATAGGCGCCTCACTTTGACCCGTTTGCCGACTCACTTGGGGTCATTAGGCGGTGGGATTGGGTGATGTCCCGATGCATGTAGGAGTCGATGCTTCGTTGTCGAGGATTCACCGCTCGCTCTCATGCGTGGATATCCTATGCTATCTGAGAGGATAATAGTGTATAAATCTCTGGCCAGAGTACTGGATGTGTTTTAGGTAAATGGGTTTACCTAGTAACAATCGCGATGTCACTATTCGATCTTCAAGATGTATGCATAGCTATCGGATCTCTAGCGACTCTCGATTTACCAAAGATCATTGATCTGATCGGGATATATGTGTTGAAAGGACCGTACTGTACGCTAACCACGACCAACTGGTTCTTGCAGGCACTGTGAGACCTGGAAATTGTATTAAGGATTAATTGTTGAATTAATTGGGTTTTAGTGAATTCTGGTGATTCAGATTTCATTTTGAATGTTTGGGTTGTATTTTCGAGTTGAGTATCGTATTTGGAGAATTTCTGGAAATTTTAATATCTTCGATATTTTGGTGAAATCTGGTAAGATTTGATGATGTCAGCATCGTTTGTTTGCGTAGTGAGGATGACGTAAGCGTTGCTGGTTTGTGAGATCTGTTTGGGTTGAGAAATCTGTTCGAAATTTGTGAGATCTTAACGTTTATAGTTGTGGCGCATTTTGCCTGAAACGCCGTCGTTTTGAGAGACCTAGTTGTGCGTACTGAGGGTGAGATCTGTTTTTATCGAAACGTTGTCGTTTTTGTGTTTTCGCGAGTTTTGTTGAACGCTGAGATCTGGTTTCTGTACGTCGTCGTTTAGGAGAGATCTGTTGTTGAGGCAATGTGTAGCGTTCGGACAAGATTTGATGATGTATGCAGATTTCTTCCTTTGTGTGCGCGCGGCTAGTATAGCGAACAGATTTGGTGACGTAAGCAGCTTTCTCCGTAGTACAATGCGACGTCGTTTTGGGGATTTTAGTTGTGTTTTAGCGCCTGCGTTGGTTTTGTGAGATCTGTTGCGCATTCGAAGCTTTGAAAGCTGGTTCTGTCGGTGGATTAATTTAGCAGATCTCTTACGCTTATAAATAGAAGTGTTGGCTTCGTTATTTCCAATCAGATCCTATACTTAGTCTTTTTCCCGATATTCGACTCCTGTGTCTCAAAACCTAAACACTGTTCACCGTAACCTTCTCCGGCCAATTCCCGTCGACTCCGCTCACCGTTCTTCGCGCTTGAGGTAGCGTTGGACTCCTCTTGAAGAGCTCTTTCATCCTATACTAATCTTGGAAGCTACGGTTGTCCAGGGAGAGATCACGAGGAGGCAGAAGCTTTTCCCTGTTCGTGTGTTTGTGCGCGCAGGTAGCCTTCGGGTTTTAGCTTTGAGATCTCGTTCCTATTTGTTAATTTAGCTTCCCGTTAAGATTTTTAAGGATGATAATTAGCTGGTTGAGTTGTAGCTCCCAGCCGTGTGTTTGAAATTGGTTTGGCCGTGAGTTTCTATGCGTGGGCTGAGAATTGTATGTTGTGTATTTTAGCAGGTTTCGACCAGCTTTATCAGGCCTTGAATTGTGGTAATTATTGCACAGAATTAAGGCACGGATCTTGAGCTTATAAATGCAGCGTTTGGATGGCTTGGATGAAATGGTAGTTGCTTGTAGGATGACTGCCGTGTGCTTTTTCCTGAGGAGGCTGTCGATCTATGTGTTGGCTGTGTTATATGTGTTGTATACATGCTGTTGGTATTGTTGCTGTGCATATGTTAATATGCTTGCTATTCCAGCATTGCATACACGCATTTGCATTTCTTTCCAACCTGTGCAGCCATCGTTGTTTTGTTGTTGCTGTTCTATGTTACCAGGATGTATTCCCTGCCGGATCTTGTTAGCCCTATGCGTTGAGTGGACCTGTTGAGGCTACCATAGTTCAAAGGTTGGGCAACGGCAGGTTGTGTTTTGATACATCTGGTATTGGTGGACGAGTAGGGGCGAGTGGGTAGCTCCCGCACTTCTGCACTCACGTGGCCACAGATCTGTTGCAGATTCCTTTTGAGCTATGCATTCCTTTCTTTGGCTTCCTCTTTTGGATGTTGTCCCTCATATCATGCATAGCATCTGCATTTTATTCCTTGCTGTTTATTGCTGATTTATAGTTGCTCTCCGTACTGGGGTTTAACCCCATGTCCCTCTGGGGCTTGGTTTGTTTCCTTGTTTGTGTTGTTTTCAGGAAACCCAGGTTTTACAGCTGGTCGTGGTTTTAACCCAGCTGGTGGTGCCCCAGGAGGTGGCTAGTGTGTCCCAGTGCATATAGCATACTTATATTTATGTATCAGTTTGGTATGCCAGGGGATGCCCTGTGCTTTGTTGTTGTATTCAGTATTTGGAGTTTGATACATGTCTATTTTGTGTTGTATGCTTTACTGTATGTTGGCAGTTCGCCTTGTTGGTTTTAAACTGGGACCTTATTTTGAGTATCGCATTATTTTAAATTATATCGTTTTAAACCGTCGGGCCTAAAAGCGAAAATTTTACCCACTTTTTGTTAAGCTTCCTCATGTGTTTGTCTGATTTGAGCACGAGGCCTGACATTTTGGTATCAGAGCTTAAGCTGGGATAAGCTCAATTTCTTTGATCACACTTGAGTCTAGGCTCAGTGTTGTGGGTTGCGTGTGCTTGACTTATATGACTACGTGCTGCATATTTTGCGTTATATGCTTTCTTTGCTGTATCTGTTCTGTTTTTCCTTATCCTGTTGAGTGTTTTAGATGCCGCCAAGACGTCGTGGTCGTAGTAGGGGTCTATTCCAGGAATCAGGAGGGCAGAATAAGGATCAGTATAGTGCGCCTAGTCATACTCTTGAGAGTAGTGGAGAGGAGGAGGCTGCAGCTCCGCCGGCTCCGGTAGAGAGAATGGATATGGTCATAGCTCGGTTTCAGAGGATGAGTCCTCCTATCGTCAATGGTGATGAGTCGAGTGAGGACACGGATTCTTGGCTCCATAGCGTCATACATCGTTTTGATCGAGCCCAGTATGACGACTATCTTCGGTTGAGGTTGGTGACCTTGTTGTTGAGGAAGGCAGCCGAGCGTTGGTGGCGAGGTGCGTCTAGTACCTTACTGGAGGCTGGAGTTGGTATCACTTGGGACAGTTTTTGTGAGACCTTCCGAAAGGAGTATGTCCCTGATTCGTATGTGGCTGCCCGTGAGCGGGAGTTTGAGTATCTGGAGCAGGGCTCGATGACTGTACGCGAGTATGCTCACAAATTTTCTGCGTTGTTGGCTTATGTTCCGCATGTTGCTGGCCGGGAGAGGGCCAAGAGTACCAGATTCGTGGAGGGCTTGAATGAAGAATTTTATCAGAGTGTTTTGACAAGCAAGCCCAAGTCGTATGCTGAGGCCGTGGATACTGCTATCCACATTGAGGAGGGCATGAGGAGCCGTCGTACGCGCAGGGCGCAGGTAGCGCAGGCAGTACAGAGTGGTAGACATGTTGATCAGGGAGCTCAGTCGTCTCAGAGTTCCCAGTCTGCTCATTTTCCTCAGCCGCAGCAGCAGCAACAGCAGATGGCTCAGCAGTCTGGCCGTGGTAGGTTCCGACCTCGCGGTCAGAAATTCAAGAAAAAGTCTGGTTCAGGATCTTCCGGTTCAGGTAGTTTGAGTAGCAGTGGATCTCGGACTGAGTTTTGTGGCTTTTGTGGTGGGAAGCATTCTTCCACACAGTGTGTAGGTGTGCAGGGTTCCTGCAACCTTTGTGGTCAGTACGGGCACTTTGCGAGAGTGTGTCCGTCAGCTGGATCACAGCAGACCGCGGCCCAGCCTCAGGGTCGTGGGGGTCAGTCTAGGGACCGTTCGCAGCAGCAGTTTCAGCAGCCCCGTTTTGGTGAGACTCTGTTTAGGCCGTTTCAGCAGCCTGGCCCTTCGCGTTTTGGGTAGTCGTCTCAACCTTTCTTTCCAGGACCCCAGCAGGCTCAGGTTAACGCCTTCACGAGAGAGCAGGCCGAGGAGACACCGAGCCGGGTGATTGGAGGTACATGTCTTGTCTTTGACTTTCCTGCTCGTGTGAAAATTTGATTCGTTTGATGCTTTGGGATTTCGATTGTATAGTTGGAATGGATGTACTGTCCAACTATAGGGCCTCTGTGGATTGTTTCCATGGGATCATGCGCTTTAGGCCTTTGTCTGGCGAGAAGTGGGACTTCTACGGCCAGGACTCTAGATCGAAGATTCCGCTGGTTTCCGTGATGGAAATGTTCAGTTTGCTGTCTTTGGGAAATGCTGGCTTTATGATCTACGCTGTGGATGCGTATTCTTCTTCAAGTGTTCAGCTTAGCGACGTTCCTGTGGTGCGACACTTCCCCGACGTGTTTCCGGAGGAGATTTCTGGTTTTCCTCCGCGGCGGGAGATAGACTTCAGCATAGAGTTGGTGCCTGGCACAGCTCCGATTTCTCGTGCCCCGTATCGTCTAGCGCCTGCGGAGTTGAGAGAACTCAAGGTTCAGTTGGATGATTTGCTGGAGAAGGGTTTCATTCGCCCTAGTATGTCACCGTGGGGAGCGCCCATTTTGTTTGTAAAGAAGAAGGATGGCTCAATGCGGATGTGCATTGATTTTCGTCAGTTGAATAAAGCCACTGTGAAGAATAAGTACCCGTTGCCGAGAATTGATGATCTGTTTGATCAGTTGCAAGGTTCTGCGGTGTATTCTAAGATTGATCTTCGTTCCGGGTACCATCAGCTCAGAGTGAGGGAACAGGATGTCGCGAAGACTGCGTTTCGTACGAGGTACAGACATTTTGAGTTTTTGGTGATGCCGTTTGGGTTGACAAATGCGCCGGCAGTCTTCATGGATCTGATGAACCGAGTCTTCCGAGAGTTCATAGATCAGTTCGTGATTGTTTTTATAGACGACATCTTGGTTTACTCGAAGACTCCGAGGGAGCACAAGGAGCACTTGGAGATGGTTCTTCTGAGGTTGAGAGAGCAGCAGTTGTATGCGAAGTTTTCCAAGTGCGAGTTTTGGTTGCAACGCGTTGTATTTCTGGGCCATGTCATTTCAGCAGATGGCATTTCTGTGGATCCCAGTAAAGTGGATGCTGTGTTGAACTGGGAGCGACCGACAAATGTGTCTGAGATTCGTAGTTTCTTAGGTCTGGCTGGCTATTATCGTCGTTTTATTGAGGGGTTCTCTTCTATAGCAAAGCCGATGACCCAATTGACCCAGAAAGATAAACGGTTTGTTTGGACTGAGCAGTGTGAGAATGCGTTTCAACTGCTCAAGGAAAAGTTAACTACTGCGCCTGTGTTGGCTTTGCCGTCCGGATCAGGTGGTTTTGTTGTTTGTTCTGACGCTTCGCTTAATGGATTGGGTTGTGTGTTGATGCAGAATGGTCAAGTCATTGCGTATGCCTCGCGACAGTTGAAACCGCACGAGACTCGTTACCCAGTTCATGATTTGGAGTTAGCAGCAGTGGTCTTTGCGTTAAAGATCTGGCGTCACTACCTGTATGGCGAGCAGTTTGTGGTGCACTCCGACCACAAAAGTTTGCAGTATCTATTTTCGCAGCCTGACTTGAACATGAGACAGCGCAGGTGGATGGAGTTGTTAAAGGACTTTGACTGTGAGATTAAATACCAGCCTGGGAAGTCGAACCTAGTGGCTGATGCTTTGAGCAGGAAGGCTAGTGAGATGCTTGCGTCGTTGTACATCTCTAAGGATCAAGAGCATCTTAACACTACGGGTTGGAGATTCTACCCGGCTGAGGATTGTGTGATGGTTTCATCGTTCCAAGTGGAACCGCAGATTGTTTCTAGCATTCGAGCAGCTCAGAGGACCGATCCGTCTATCCATGAGTTGAAATTGAAAGTCAGGGCTGGCGAACTTGAGGATTATTCCGTCTCTTCCGATGGTTGCTTGAGGTTCCGTGGCAGGTTGGTTGTGCCTAACCTCATCGATTTGAAGGAGGAAATCCTTCGAGAGGCGCATTGCAGCAGAGATAGTGTCCATCCGGGTGCACGGAAGATGTACCATGCTTTGAAGCCGCACTTTTGGTGGGCTGGCCTGAAGAGTGACGTGTCTGGTTTCGTTGCTCGTTGTTTGAATTGTCAGATGGTAAAGGCCGAAAGGATGAGACCTGGTGGTCTGTTGCAGAGTTTAGAGGTGCCCCAATGGAATTGGGAGCACATTGCGATGGACTTTGTGACGCATTTGCCTCGTTCCAGCCGAGGATACGATGCTGTTTGGGTAGTTGTAGACCGTTTGTCTAAGTCTGCACATTTCATTCCCTATGGGATGACCTTCTCGTTGAAGAAGATGGCGAAGCTGTACGTTGATTCTGTTGTTAGATTGCACAGTGTGCCAGTTTCAATTGTGTCGACCGAGATCCGAGGTTTACTTCCAGGTTTTGGAAGAGTTTGCAAACAGCTTTGGGCAGCCGAGGATACGATGCTGTTTGGGTAGTTGTAGACAGTTTGTCTAAGTCTGCACACTTCATTCCCTATGGGATGACCTTCTCGTTGAAGAAGATGGCGAAGCTGTACGTTGATTTTGTTGTTAGATTGCACGGTGTGCCAGTTTCAATTGTGTCCGTTGGCATGGCGCCTTTCGAGGCTTTGTATGTCCGCAAGTGCAGATCGCCAGTGTGTTGAAGTGGAGTGGGGGAGAAGCAGCTATCTGCCCCAGACTTTGTGCAGCAAATGAAAGATCATGTGGATCTTATTAGAGATGAAAGCTTGGCCCTTTGGCGTATCGTCTGTTGTTGCCGTCCGAGTTATCTTCTTTGCATGACGTCTTTCACGTTTCCATGTTGAGGAAGTACGAGCCAAATCTGTCTCATGTGCTTGGAACTGACGAGGTAGAGCTAGATCAGTCGTTGAGCTATCAGGAATACCCTTTGCAGATCCTTGGCAGAAAAGAGAAACAGTTGAGGAATAAGACCATTCCTCTGGTAATGGTGCAGTGGAGCAAACATGGAAGGGAAGAAGCTACTTGGGAGCTGGAAGAAAAGATGCAGCGTGAGTGGCCGCATCTGTTTGAATAGCTGTTGAGCTATATTTCCAGTAGTTTGTAGCTTTTGGTTGTATTTTCTTCCCTAGTTGTTCTAAATTGTTTGCTCCGTTATCTTGAACTCTTGTCCTGTGTTAGGCGAGTTCCTGCTTTGTATCTTGCTATTGTGTTTTGGTAGT
>KV014970.1:53752-67625 GCA_001598015.1 Dorcoceras hygrometricum | reverse complement strand
ATTGGGATGATCGATCGCGAGAGCTATGCGGTCCGTGATTGCCAGCCACGGACCTGGGTCCAATCCTAGGGGTAATGCAATATGCAATGCAATCTTATTACAATGCTTTCCGGTTTTACAGATCTTCGGTCTTCAATATCTTGATCGTCATCTCCACCATCTTCGGATGTGCTCCCACTAAATCTAGTAATTTACATTTAAATTGCTATGACAGATAAGGGATACATTTATCAAGGGGTGGGAACGGGCCACAAACAGGCCCACTTTAAATGATAATCAAATATAATAAAAACCGAAATCAAATAAAACCTATTGCATACACCTAACACATTGGGCACGGCTCTCGATCACCCCAATCATGCAATTAATCTAATTAACATGCATAATTAAATAATCTAATTATTTATCGTAAAATCATATTCTAATTACGAAATCGTATTTTATAATAAAATCGCATTTTGCCGATAAAACAATTTTAATCAACAAAATCATATTTTATTACAAAATCACATTTCATAATTAAAATCACATTTTACTAATTTTAATTGTATCAATATTGGGTTTAAAACAATTTTAGGCCCAAAAACTTAAGATTTCAAAATCGATCAAAACCGGGCCCGACATCGCATACCGGCCCGAAAACTTCACGGGCTGTCCGGGACAGGCCCGAACCAAAAACTAAAAGAATTCAGACCAGCCGTCACGACATCGCCGGAGACTCGCCGGAGCGGCGGCCGGCCGGCGGCCGCCACCACGAAAAATATCGCACGGCGGCGCACGATGCCGCGCGCAACATCGCACGGCCGGCGCGCATCGCGCTCGACCAGCAGGCAACGATCGCGTGACGAGCGGCCGACGTGTTGTGCAACCAGCGCGCATCACGTCCCCATCCAGCGCGCAGCGGCGGCCTTGTTCCATCGAGAAGCGACGCCCATCGTCGCACGTCGGGGGCACCAGCAGCGCGACGCTAGCGCAAGTGGCGGCCGCATCGCGCGACCAGCGCGGCCGATCTCCTCCCGACGTCCAGCCGCACAGCCGCACGCATCGTCCAACCAACTCGTGCAACAAGCGCGCGAGGTCGGGCTGCACGTCAGGCGTGCAAGTGCGCGCAGCGGCGCCCTCCCTTGCGCGGCCAGCGTGCAAGTCGCGCGCCTCACGGGCGCGCGTTGGGGCGCCGCCGTACACGGCGGCGGCCGACGTCTGTTTCTCGATTTTTCGACTTTCCGATCTGAAATTTAAGAGGTTAGATACAATTATGGCAATACGTATTGATCAGATCCGGGAAACCTGGCTCTGATACCACTGTTGGGGATCCGGATCTGCCCCCCGGTCAGGCAGCGGAAGAACAAAAAATAGAACCGGGAGGCGATCAATACGATAATCAAATCTACATGTATCGACATACGGTGTTTCAGACGTGTTACCTCGCTGGCACTTGTGCCTGGCTCCAACCGGTGTTTCAAGAACCCGGCGCTTCTCGGTAGATTGCGGTAGATACGCCAATCCGGTCCACGACTAGATCCGAGATTCCTTCATCAGACTGCACTAGAAGTCCTGACGAGATCAGCACGATCGGATTCTCCCCGAAAAACTAGGCCGGAACAAAATTCCGGCGAAGTTGGGCGGCGACGGCGGCGGCGCACGGCTGCGGCGGCGGCGGCGGCGAGAGAGGAGAAGGGAGGCGGCGGTTTGCTAGGGTTAGGGTTAATGAGTGTAGTAATTATGAAGTCTCTTAATCATTAAGTCCAATAATCAACATTAAATAGACTTAAGGTAGACTTGGGCCGGTCCAACGGGCCCGGGTCCAAATGACGATATCAATCGATGTGACTTCATCGTAACTCCGATCTCCGATCAGATCGGACCGATCGACTCAGTTTCCAAAACTGAATGTTATGATGCGAAAAACAATTTTTCAGATCATCAAACCCCAAATAGCAAAATGACCGTTTTGCCCCTCAACAGAGTCAAATCCCGGTTTGACCCCTGTTGACTTTTAGGAAGTCGCACTTCCCGAAATCCTCTTCTCGTGCTCAACACATTGAGCTGAGTATCCGTGTGGGAGTTTCGAATCCAGTACTTGGCAGATACTAGTCTCGAACTCGGGCGGCCTTATCCTCATTTTGACGGCCCAATCGACTAGGAACATGTTTAGAATACACAGCGACTATTAGATGTGTTTCATGATAGCCGTCATACCCACTATCACATCTAACATACGCTTTAGTGTATTCTAGGTCTTTACTCAACACAATTGTAAATCATTACACACATAATGAAAGTAAAGAATGCCATATAAAAGAATGCGAATATCATATATAAAGATCGTTTGTACAAGAGTCAACAAAACCCACACGCCACAAGTTGGCTAGTTGGGCATCTACTCTAACACTATTTGCTGCGTCAATGTCTGTTTGTGTAATCTCTGTTGTTCTCACAGCATCACCACTACCACCTGCATTGCCACTGTCTCTTATTTGAACGGCAGGTGGTGGTTGAGGTCCTCGGCTGCTCTCTCCTTCCCCATTTTTGGCATTACCGCCCCTGTTAATATAATCAACAAGTTGTCCCAACTGGTCGGTAAGAACAATATGATTGGCTTGCGCCTGACTTTGAAACTCCAAAATTTGGTGGGAGAAAGCTTCCTTGGTAGCCTCAACATCCTTCTTAACATCATCCAAACGGGAAGATAAAATATCCACCTTAGCATTCATCACTTTCACTTCCCTTCTTACGTCAACTGTATCAAGAGCAGCAGCACCAACTTGAATGCTAACCTTCTGCTGATATGATTTAAGTTCCAGCGAAAGGAGATTCTTGTGATCTCGCATATCATGTCGAACATTATTGAATAGAACCCTGTAAGTCCTATCGTGGGCATCAAATCTGTCGGAAAGCGTCCGCTCGAGATTATTGATGTGCAGGGAAAGTGTTTCTCTGATTTTCTTCACATCATCCTTATGCTCGAGTAGCTCAAATTGTATAAGGTCAATAGAAGCAGGCAACTGAGCCAGAACATTTTGGACATCTGCAGAGATAGTTGGAGGAGAATGTGAAGTAGCAGCAGTAGTGTCCTGATCAGCAAAATCCATTGAAATGTCGTTTGAAGTAGAATCAGAAGAAGAATGTTCATCTATCAACTGTACAATCGGAGCAACTGAAACTGTATTCTGTGCAATCTGTACACTTCTAAAAACTGTTCTATCCATCACAATAGAAGAGAGAAAATCTGTAATATCTGCTGTAGGCAACCAACTGAACAAACTGTACTAAATATAAACTGTACAAAACTGAGAGAAACGAAGAGCAAACACTGTTGGCTGTCGATAAGCAAAACTCGAATCTGGTTCAACAATAGCTAAGGCTCTGCAAAAATTGAGTGAACCAACGGGTAGTAATCTCCTAGAAGCACAAAATTCAACAGCCTCCAGACAAACATCAGCCCATATTTTTTCTCAAAAGCCTGAAGGGTTCACTCACAACGGGGAAGAAGTCCACAAAAGAGCACTGTCGAGATACTTCAGTACATACAACCGGCCGTGGGATCTTCACCATTGATCACAAAAAGGCTCAACAACCCACACCCCGTCAACACGAATCATTGTTCTAAGCCAGCACGTAGACGAAGTGTTGGTGTTGGTTCTGGCAATGATTGCACCACGATCACGGGGGCCCCCTTCAACAATTTTAGAGCAACACGTCCTTGTCCATTTAAGACCATGTGCTGAAGCCTGTTCCCACAATTCTTCCAAAACAAACAAGTGAAGATCGGAAAGCATATCTATCACTTTCAAATCAATCACCGAAGATCCTTTGCCAGGCACAAAATTTTTCTTCCACGATTCTAAAAACTTTCGCAACAAAACTTCTCGATACTTTAGCAAAATGTACCTCTTTCTGTTGAGGGCTACGTGAGTGGTCTCCGTCTCTCCCCAACACAAAACTTGTTCTTCTTTCTTGGACAACTCTTCTATATTAATGGTTCCCAGCTTCTTAAAACTGAAAGAATGAAAGAATTGATCAACGGCTTCTATGACCTGAGCTCTCAAATGTACAAGCAGATCAATGTCTGCACAAATCAAAGAATAATGTTCCTTGGCTGGGTTGCCCTTCATAGGGTCTTTCTCCACAAGAATGGCCTTCCCTTTATTGTCAACAGGGATTTTATGAAGACTGGCCAGATACTGACTCTTCTCATCAACACCTGGGATCTTGATCTCTTTGCCCATTGTGATCTTAGTAATTTCTATGCCAACAGAAGGCAATGGAACGTCGACTGGAATTGTCATAAGAATATCTTCCAGCGACATCTTCTCATCGGCATCAATCAATTCATCAACTTGCTTATCCACCCCTTGTTCACCATCACTCATCTCCAAATCTTCTTCAACTGCCCTCTCAGTCTCAATCTCCTCATCCGTGTCACTAGCAGTGACAACTTTTCTCTCAGCATCCCAATTTGCAATAAGATCATCATAGGGAAGATCAAACCAGTGTCTTTCTTCAGTAGGTCGTTGAGTTTCGTTAGCATCAACCATTGTCTCTTCAACCAAGGTTCCCTGGGGCTGTTCCCCATCATCTATTCGAAAAACAACATCCAGTTGATTAAGCACCTTTTTAATGACTGCGTCTAGATCATCAGTCGCAGGAGCAACAACTGGTACAACGACTGGTTGTTCCACAGACTCAGGAACTGGTTCTTGCACACCAGTCGTAGCCTCTTCGACTCGATGTTCAGCAGTAGATCTACCAGCCACTGGCTCATCAACTTCAAGATCATCATCCAAAATCAACCTCTGCTTCCTCTTCTGTGATTTGCGTTTGGGAACAGGGGGTTGTTCAACTGGTGCATCTGCAGCAGCTTCAACAATTTGCAGGGGCACCGTTTCTTGTGCAATTACCAAAGGTTTACCCTTGGTGGTTCGTTTCTTTTTCACAACGGGGGCAGTTTCAATAACAACCGCTGGCCTCTTGTGAGACACAGCCTTCTTCACAGCCTTTTTCTCTGTTAACACCCGTGAGGCAGGAAATACTCGAGATTCTCCCAACACCAATCCTGGAACAGTTTTCAAAATTTCACAGATTTGGATCACAAAACCCTTTTCTTGTCTAGAGCCAGGAGTCACCATCTCCTTAAGAACATTGAACAACAAATTGCTCCAATTCACTTTTACGTCACAGGTGATTGCCGTCATCAACATGAATCTATCACGAGTCACGGCATCGAATGACCCAGCTTTGACATAAATTGTTTTTGCCAGAATATCATGCAGTAGGCGATATTGAATCTTCAACTCCTTTTTTAAACAAGAAATACTTACTTGCTCCTTTGAGTCGGAAAACAAACTGTGTGCATCAAATACAAGATTCTTAGGAACATCAGACAAATCCGTTAAACCCTCAGTCGGTAAATCGAACTCCGTCGCAAACAAACTCTCAGAAATCTCAACAGTTGTGCCCCTGATGGTTCTGACCACCATTCCGTCTTCTCTAACTGAACCATTTGTGAAGAACTCTATCAGTGCAGCCTCATAGAACACGGCGGGGCAACCCAAAAAATCTTTTAACCCCGTCGCTATAAGCGACTCAAACATCTGTACGAGAGTAGCATCGTCCATCCCAAACACGGAATCGAAGTCGACGTGGTGGCTGCTACTGATTAAAGAGGATGCAATTGCTGATTCTGATTGAGAGCGAAAAGACCTGCGAAATAGGATTTTTGCAAAGAAAAACACACGAAGAAGGCAAGAGAGCAATAGTACGATAACAATGTTGGCAAGGTAAAAGACAATGAACAGCGTACGCCGTAATATATATGGAATATGAAAGTGTAATAATTGGGAACGGTGTAGATGTGATGATGGTCCCAAAAATAGGATCAATATGCGTATAGGAGTTCAGAAGGGGGGGTTGAATGAACTCCTTTCTATTTTATATTTTCGAAATTCTTTTAAAATGTTTTACAAGCACTGCTTAACTTAAGTCAGAGTTACCAGACTTAAGGATCTCAGTTTAATGCAAATCTCTCGGCTAACTAAAATAGTGCGGAAAGAAGCCGATCGATTTGTGAACAGATAAACAATAAGAAAAGTGCAGAATATAAAAGATAAGAGTTCAGGGATTTGTTTCTGGAAGTTCGGATATTAATATCCTACGTCTCCCCTTCTTCATCCTCGGAAGGTATCACTAGAAGATTTGATTTGTACAGGCCTTCTGCACACACCCGATACACAAGCCTCACTTGTTTCAACTCCTAGTATCTCCACAACACTCCACGCAGACATAGTTGCTGGTTTACAAGTGATGAATAATATTTTTGAACGGCTTTAAAGAGCACGTTCTTTACAGACTCAAATGATATAATCAATGAATACAACTCTATGAGACTGTAAACTCTTCTGGTTTCTAAAACGTAGAAACTAGATTCAACAAGTGAACCAGAAGATGACTCAAAGATATATCTATGTAAGATCAACTGTTTTGTTCTTCGAGCCTTGAGAGCTTTTTGAATATATTCAACAGATAGAAAGCTCTGAGAGTATTTTGACAGCGTGACCGCGATGATAATGATGATTGTCGTTTCTTCAATCCAGATTCAGGTATTTATAGGCTTTGTCCAACGGTCATAACTGCTTCAAAAGAAAATAAATCCCGTTTGAATCTCTGTGAAAATTGTACGCCGTAAAACCTGCTCCACTAAAAGGTAAATTGCCCATTGACAGAGCCAATTTGTTGTATACCATTTTTGTGCAAACATTGAAAAACGGCCTCTGTACATTGTACTATTTACCCAAATAGTACCTACGATGTCTCCTCAATTCCAGGCAATTGTACGATTCTACATATATTTTCCATTTGAGTATACAATCGTATTTGAATCAATTTAAACTTGCGCCTGGAATTCTTTATCTTAACTAGCTCCAACTTCCTTCGACGTTTGAAGTGTTGCGACTGGAAAATGTTTAAATGTATGCACCGATTGTGTAACGCCCCAAAAATCCTTAGGACCACGATATGCATATTGTTTATTTAAAATGGCATTTCTAAAATATGTTATGCATTGTTGAAATTAATTGATTTCAGAAAATAGTGTGACGTAGCAGGTTCCAGCGGATGACTCTAAGGGTGATGCACGAGCTAGTTTAATTGAAATGGATTGAAAATATCTTTAAGGAGGTAAAATGATTTATTTTGGAAAAGGTTTGGTACATTACAAATTAAAATGGTTAGAAGGGAGTTTTATTAAAATACTGCAACTTGTTTAAAGTGTGTCATGCTAAATATCACAAGTAGCTTTCCATTAATCCCTTCGGTATTTAAACTTGTTTTCAAAGTAAACTCTTTATCACTTTCAAAGAAATCCTCCCGTGTTCTTCAAAGTTATTTCCAGAAAAGATCGTGTGTCACTCAGGGGAAGAATTCTGCAGAGATTTGTTGCTGTTTCAAAGCTACGGTTAAGGCAAGTAAAAGCTGTTTCTTGACTCACCATTTAAAGCATATATTCATGTTTCTGAGTCTTCTTGCCTATATGTTATTGTAAGTTTCGAAGTTCATGTTTTAAAATGTTTTAAACATGAAAAAGGATAGGAAAGATGGGTTCAAAATGATGTTTTGAAATGATATTGATGCTTCCAAAATGTTTTTCAGAAAGTTATGAATGTTTCAAAGAACTGAGGATTCGATTGTTCAAGAAAGTTTATGAATGTTCTTCAGTTTAAAAGTCGTAATATCAAGATTTGATAACGGTGTAATCGGTAGTTTCTAGTTGAATCATTATAAAGTATGGTTTGATAGGTAACGGCGGATGGCATAGTTGTTCGTTAATAGGGAGAGATCCAAGAAGAGAAATTGAATCATTTTGTAGAAGGATTGAAGCCTGTGTTCAAGATGAATGTTAGGCTGTCAGTGCCCAGAACTTACAGGGAAGCAGTGGATAGAGCCCTGCAAATCGAAATGGATTGGAAGGATATGGACGATGAAAGGCAGCAAAAGAGACAAGCCTTTCAGCAGAAGGACCCGAGACCATTCAAGAAACAGAACAAGAACCAGCAGAGGCCTCAGGAGCAAAAGCCTCTACAGATTCAACCTATAAGTTTTGTCCCTGCTGGTAATAATAGGCCATTATGTCCTAAATGTCAGAAGCCTCATTCGGGACAATGCAGACTTGGGCAAAATGTCTGCTACAAGTGTGGAAAGCCTGGACATATTTTGAAACATTGTCCAAAGTCCAAGCAACTGGTGACCAGCAGAGCCTACGTGATGACCACCGAACAAGCCAATCCAGAGTCGACAGTGGTCACAGGTGAAATTATAATCGCTGCATTTCCTTCTCTCGCATTAATTGACTCAGGAGATACACATTCATTTGTTGCGACTGAATTTGTTAAGAAGCTATCCCTCCAGCCGGAGCAAGTATTGATAGGATATTGCGTATCGGTACCATCGGGAGAGAAGTTAGTATCCCATGAATTGTTTATAAAATTAGAACTTGAACTTCAAGGGCATAATATCACTGCTGATTTAATAGTTTTACCAATGCCAGAATTCGATATGATTTTGGGAATAGATTGGTTAACTAAGTATGGTGTAGTGATTGATTTTAAGTCACGAACAGTAATGGTTAGCCGACCAGTAGGAAGTTCATTCCAGTTTTTGGCCAAACATGTTAATAGAACTTCTCTAGTTGTATCATCCATAACCGCGAATGATAGGCCTCGACTGGTAGACGTAGAGGTTTCTAATGAGTTTATTGAGGTTTTCTCAGAAGACATCTAGGGACTACCACCAGACAGGGAGTTAGAGTTTTCCATCGATCTAATCCCAGGAGCTGCTCCAGTATCTAGACCACCATATCGATTAGCTCCAACAGAGATGAAAGAATTGAAAGAACATATACAAGATCTGTTGGAGAAAGGGTTTATTAGACCAAGTACTTCGCCCTGGGGAGAGCGCATGTATTGTTTGTTAAGAAAAAGGATGGAAGTATGAGGTTATGTATAGATTATAAGGAGTTAAACAAATTGACGATTAAGAATAAATATCCATTACCTAGGATAGAAGATCTTTTCAACCAGTTAAGAGGGTCTGTAGTATTTTCTAAGATCGACTTGAGGTCAGGATATCATCAATTGAAGATCTTGGGCGGCGGGGCGGCGACACTTGGGCGGCGGCGCGGCCGAGAGAGGGGGCGAGAGGAGAGGGGCGGCCGAGTGGTCTAGGGTTGGAGTGTTATGAGTTGTGTTGGTATCGTTCCTAGGCCATATAATCTCTAAGGATGGAATAGAAGTCGACCCTGCAAAAGTTGAAGCAGTTCGTGACTGGCCAGCACCAAAGAATATTGCAGAGATTAGGAGTTTCTTGGGTTTAGCTGGATATTATCGGCGATTTATCCAAGGATTCTCTAAGATTGCTGTTCCCCTGACTACGCTAACGAGAAAGCAAGTGAAATATAACTGGACAGTTGAATGTCAACACAGTTTTGACAAGTTGAAGCAAGCGCTGATTGAAGCACCTGTATTGACGATGCCAACTGATGAAGGAAAATTTGTAATTTACACTGATGCATCTAAGTTGGGATTAGGAGCTGTTTTGATGCAAGATCATAAAGTTATTTCTTATGCATCTAGGCAGCTGAAGGATCACGAGAAAAATTACCCAACGCATGACTTGGAACTGGCAGCTGTTGTCTTTGCCCTTAAGATATGGAGGCATTACCTCTATGGGGAGAAGTGTGAGATCTTTACAGATCACAAGAGTTTGAAATACTTCTTTACCCAGAAAGAATTTAATATGAGGCAGAGGCGATGGTTGGAGCAGGTTAAAGATTATGATTGCACTATCAGTTATCATCCAGGAAAAGCAAACGTGGTAGCCGATGCTCTAAGCAGAAAATCAGCAGGACTAGCGCAACTAACTGTTCAAAAATCATTGGCGACTGATATTGAAAGGTTTGGACTCGAGATAGTGTCCAGCAGCAGCAGTAATGTGATTTTAGCAGACCTCTCTGTAAGATCAAATTTGTTAAATCAAATTCAAGAAGGTCAGCAGCAAGATGAACAATTGAAGAAGTGGGTTAAACAAGATAAAGAAAGAGGCAGCAGTCTCTATTTTTCAGAAGATGGAATTGTTAGGTATTTGGACAGAATCTGGGTACCTCAAGTAGATTGTGAGACCTGGATTTGTATTAAGATTTATTTGTTGATTGTATCGGTTTTTGGGAGTTTTCCGCTGGTCAAATCTTTGTTTGAGAGTTTGGTTGGAATTTTCGGGTTTGAAATAGCATTTGGAGCAATTCTTAAAGTTTTCGTGTTTTTTAGATTTTTGAGTATCAGCTGGTTTTTATGGTGAGAGCTGGTCGGTGATGAATCCAGCAGAAGCGTGTTTTAGCACGAGATTCCTGAAACGCCGTCGTTTGCGTGAAGTCTGGTTGCGCGTGTTGAAATCAGCAGATGCATTAGTGTATTTGCGTTGAGGGCTAAAACGACTGCGTTTTAGTTTAGTTGGCGCGACGTCGTTTGGATGTTGCGTCTGGTACCAGCTGGTGGAATTGCGTGCGTGTGTCTGCTGGTTGTTCAGCAGAAGCATATGTCAACGCGGGTCAACATTCCTGTAGCTCGATGAGGAAACGTCGTCGTTTCGTTGTTGCGACTGGGAGTCCAGCTGCGAGTGATTTTCGCCACTGTTGCTTGCTGCTGGTATTTCACGAGAGCTAGCGACTGGATGACGTCAGTGGAGCAACGTCGTTTGAGTTAGTTGCAACGCTGCGTTTTGAGGTAGAGACTGGAACCAGCAGAGAGAATCGTTGCATTGTTTTGTTCTTGCGACTCGATACCCAGCTGCTGGTATAGTATCCTATGCGACGTCGTTTGAGTAAGTTGGTGCGACGCCGTTTTGAGAACCAGCCGTTAGTTTGCTTTGCGATTTGTTGTAGCGTTGTTGGAGAAATCAGCAGTTGGTTCCTTGCGTCTGCTGTTTGTAGTGTTCCTGCTGGCTTGTTGGTACCTGCTGATTTTGTCGGTGGATTGTTTTTAAGATTTCAGTAGTTGTGGGAATTATTTAAGGAAGACTTGGTCTTCGAATTTGTGATATCAGTTCCCATACTTAGAAATTTCCAGCCTTTCGTTCTTTGTTCTTCGAACCCTAGAGCACTGTTCACCGTGAGCTATTCCGGTGAATTCCCGTTGTTTCTGGTGGTTGTTTTGCTCGTGCGAGGTAGCGTTGGACTCCTCTCGAGAAGCTCTTCTATTTCGTACCAGTTTTAGAAGTTGTAATTGGCTATTTGAGGAACGCGAAGTTGCTGCCGTTCGAGTGTTGCGTCGATCGGGTAGAACTACGTTCTGGTTTTCGGTGAGACCTTGTTCCTAGCCATAGTTTTAAGCTTTCTGTGTAATTTTTGAGGTATATTGAGCAGCTGGTTGAGTGTGACTCCCAGCCGTGAGCTTGATTAGCAACCCGTTAGATTTATGTTGTGTATGCCATGTGTTTATGAGGCTTTTACCAGAGTCTTCGGGATTTCCTTGTGGTAACCAGTGTGTGCTATTTGTAGCCCAGAAGTATAAGGTACGGATTTGAGCTTGATTTAGCTTGGGATTGGCGTGAGATATTATGCGTGGCTGCTGTGATGTTTCGAGTGGTTAACTACCACAGTTCATGGGCGAGGCAACAGCAGGTCGAGTTGTTTGATGCATCTGGTAATTGGGTGTAGTGTCATGGCGAGTGGCTCATTACCACACTATGAACACACCCCGTGGCCACTGTATGTTGTTGATGATTCTTGGAGCTATGTTTGAGTTCCTTAGCTCCCTCGAGGGTCGAGCCTTCCGTTGTTATCCGGCGTCTCATGCATAGCATCTGCATTTTATCTTATGCATTCTTTTAGCTTTATCTTTTGCTCTCCGTACTGGGGTTTGACCCCATGTCCCTCTGGGGCTTGGTTTGTTTCTTTGTTATGTTGTTTTCAGGAAACCCAGGTTCTACAGCTGGTCGTGGTTTTAACCCAACTGGTGATGCCCCAGGAGGTGGCTAGCGTGTCCCAGTTGCATATAGCATGCTTATATATATGTATCAGTTAGCCAGGGGGATGCCCTGTGCTTTGTCGTTGTACCCGTAGGGGAGTCTGATACATGTTGTGAGTTATGTATGCTTTATTGTTGGTTGTTTTATGAATTGGGAAACTTATTTTAAGTATCGTTGTATTTTAAATTATATGTTTAAAATCGTCGGGCCTAAAAGCGAAAATTTTACCCACTTTTTGATAGCTTCGGCATGTGTTGTCTGTTTAGAGCACGAAGCCTGACATTTTTGGTATCAGAGCTTAAACTGGGATAAGCTCAATTCCTTTGATCACACTTGAGTCTAGGCACAGTGTTGCGTATTGCATGTGCTTGACTTATGTGACTACGTGCTGCATATTTTGTGTTATATGCTTTCTATGCTGTATCTGTTCTGTTTTTCCTTATCCTGTTGAGTGTTTTAGATGCCGCCTAGACGTCGTGGTAGAGGTAGGGGGCAGTTCCAGGAATCAGGAGGACAGAACGAGGATCAGTATAGTGCTCCTAGTCGTACTCTTGAGAGTAGTGGAGAAGAGGAGGCTGAGGCTCCGCCGACTCCGGTAGAGAGAATGGATGTGGTCATAGCTCGGTTTCAGAGGATGAGTCCTCCTATATTCAATGGCGATGAGTCGAGTGAGGATGCTGATTCGTGGCTCCATAGTGTCATACATCTTTTTGATCGGGCTCAGTATGACGACGATCTCCGGTTGAGTTTAGTGACCTTGTTGTTGAGGAAGGCCGCAGAGCGTTGGTGGCGAGGTGCGTCTAGTACCTTACTGGAGACTGGTGTTGGTATCACTTGGGACAGTTTCTACCAGGTCTTCAGGCAGGAGTATGTCCCCGATTCGTATGTGGCTGCCCGTGAACGGGAGTTTGAGTTTTTGGAGCAGGGTTCGTTGACTGTGCACGAGTATGCTCGCAAGTTTTCTGCATTGTTGGCTTATGTTCCGCATGTTGCTGGCCGGGAGAGGGCCAAGAGTACAAGGTTTGTGGAGGGCTTGAATGGAGAACTGTACCAGAGTGTTTTGACAAGCAAGCCCAAGTCGTATGCTGAGGATGTGGATACTGCTATCCACATTGAGGAGGGTATGAGGAGCGGTAGTGCGCGCAGAGCGCAGGTAGCGCAGGTGGTGAAGGGTGGTAGACCCGCTGGTCAGGGAGCTCAGTCGTCTTAGAGTTCTCAGTCCGTGCATTTTCCTCAGCAGCAACAGCAGGTAGCTCAGCAGTCCGGCCGCCAGAGGTTTCGATCCCACGGTCAGCAATTTTAAGAAGAAGTCTGGTTCAGGGTCTTCCGGTTCAGGCAGCTCGAGTAGCAGCGGCTCTCGGGTGGAGTTTTGTGGCTTTTGCGGTGGAAAGCACCCTTCCACGCAGTGTGTAGGTGTGCAGGGCTCCTGTAACCTTTGTGGTCAGTATGGGCATTTGCGAGAGTGTGCCCGTCAGCTGGGATCACAGCAGACCGCGGCCCAGCCTCAGGGTCGTGGGGGTCAGTCTAGGGGCCGTTCGCAGCAGTTTCAGCAGCCCCGTTTTGGTGAGACTCCGTTTAGGCCGTTTCAGAAGCCTGGCCCTTCGCGTTTTGGGCAGTCGTCTCAGCCTTTCTTTCCAGGACCCCAGCATGCTCAGGTTAACGCCTTCACGAGGGAGCAGGCAGAGGAGACACCGAGCCGGGTGATTGGAGGTACATGTCTTGTCTTTGACTTTCCTGCTCGTGTGTTGTTTGACACCGGTGCATCGCATTCGTTTATTTCTGATTCGTTTGTTGTTGAGCATGGGTTGTGTACCGTCCCTTTGAGTGATGTTGTTTCTGTTTCTACCCCCGGTGGTGT